>JARKHS020007488.1:0-53847 GCA_030143305.2 Amblyomma americanum
TCGACACCGGCGCTGATTACTCGGTCTTCAGCGGCAACTTCTCTCGGCGTCTTCGCAAGGTTACTACCCAGTGGGATGGCCCGCCCATACGTACTGCGGGAGGTCACCTCGTAAACCCTGTTGATTCACGGTGAGATTCACGGTGAGATGTGCCCGACCACATTCGTGATCTTGGAGAATTACTCCAAGGATGTAATTCTTAGCATGGACTTTCCCCGTGAGTATGACGCTGTAATAGACGTAGGGAAGAACAAGTTGACCCTGCGCGCACGTTCTTCTTCGCCAATACCTCCTCCCGCGCTGCGATGAAAGTTGATGCCGACCATGTTCACTTGCCGCCGTTGTCGACAGTTTTCCTGCCGGTCCGAGCCGATACAACCGCATGTGGTGGAGGCGTTCTCGAAGGAAGTGTCCAAATCCTACTTACTCGGGGCATTGGTGTAGCGTGAGGGATCGCCAATGTTCAACGTGGGCGTGCCAACATTTTTGTGACCAACTTCAGGAACGAGCCGCAGCACCTGACGAAAGGGGTAGTTATAGCCCAACTGGACGAACATAGCGACGTTCGCGAAGCTGTTGCGCTGCCTGAGGAGGAGGCCCTTCCCGGGTCATGGGAACCTACAACGTTGCCCCTGGGCATCGATCCCAAGCTTGAGTCTTCCCACACGCGCGAACTGCTCTCTCTTTTGCATCGGTACCCCAACTGTTTCGCGATGACATCCCGAGTTCGCCAGACGCCCGTCGCCAAGCATAGAATTATTTTCGATACCGCGACGCCACCCATTCGGCACCGTACCGCGTTTCCTTGAAGGAGAGGGAAACCATACAATAGCAAGTGCGCGAAATGATTAACGACGACGTCATCCAGCCATCCAACAGTTCGTAGGCCGCCCCTGTAGTACTGGTCAAGAAAAAAGACGGGACCCTTTGATTTTGCGTCGACTACAGGCGGCTCAATAAGGTGACCAAGAAGGACGTGTATCCACTACCTCGCATCGACGACACTCTCGACCGTCTCCGTCATGCCCGCTATTTTTCGTCCATCGACTTAAAGAGTGGATGCTGGCAGATTGAAGTGGATGAGCGCGACCGCGAGAAGACCGCATTTATAACACCGGACGGACTCTACGAGTTTAAGGTCGGGCCATTTGGCCTGTGTTCAGCGCCCGCGACATTTCAACGAGTCATGGATACTGTGCTCGCCGGACTGAAGTGGCAGACGTGTCTCGTGTATCTTTATGACGTTGTCATCTTCTCCAGCACTTTCGCTGACCATCTTGTGTGCCTTGAAGCGGTTCTTCAAGCTCTCCTGGCCGCCGGACTCACGCTCAAGCCTTCAAAGTGCCGCTTCGCGTGCAGTGAGCTGAAGTTACTAGGCCATACCGTCAGCCAAATGGGTGTGAAGCCAGACCCAGAGAAAACGGCTGCCGTAGAATCCTTCCCTCCACCATCCGACAAGAAGACTGTCCGCGGTTTTCTCGGCCTCTGCGCGCACTTCAGACGTTTCGTTCGCAACTCCGCCCAGATCGCAGCGCCACTTTACCGCATTACGAAGGATAGCGTCGCCTTTGAGTGGACCGAGGAGCAGCAATCAGCATTCCGCCAATAAAAGCACGCCCTCGCAGTGCCTCCCGTACTAGGCCATTTCAATCAAGACGCCGACACTGATCTCCACACGGACGCCAGCAACCAAGGACTAGGGGCAGTGCTTGTGCAATTCCAGGACGGCGCCGAGCGGGTTATTGCCTACGACAGCCGAGCTCTTTCGAAGGCGGAGGGTAATTACTCGACAACTGAAAAAGAGTGTCTCGCTGTCATCTGGGCGATCACCAAATTCCGGCCCCATCCCTACGGTCGCCCTTTTCGTGTCGTTACCGACCACCATTCGCTGTGCTGGCTCGCCAATCTCAAGGATCCCGTAGGCCGCCTTGCTCGGTGGAGCCTGCGGCTACAGGAGTACGACGTCACCATCATCTGCAAATCCGGCCACAAACATCATGATGCTGGCTGTTTGTCTCGAGCCCCCGTGAATCCGGCAGCCAGGGGGCGATAATGACGACGAGTACGGCTTTCTTAGTGCATTGGACACGGCAAATATGGCTACTCGGCAACGCAATGATCCTCAGATTCGTCAGCTGTTGGCACACCTGCAAGACCACGAAGACGTGGTGCCCCGCGCTTTCCTGCGTATTCTACCGTCGTTCAGGATTCTTCACGGTGTATTGTACAAGCAGAACTTCGACAGCAGCCTGAGGGCATGACTCGTTGTTGGGCCAGAAGACCTGCGCGCCGAGGTGGCCGAAGCTTGTCACGATGATTCTACAGCTGGTCACCTTGGCTACAGCCGAACACTTGCACGTATTCAAGAAAAGTATTATTGGCCGCAACTTCCTAAGTACGTTCGTCACTACGTAAAAGCTTGTCGAGAGTGCCAAAGGCGGAAAAGACCTTCTACACGACCAGCTGGTCTTTTCCAGTCGCTCGACTCACCGCATGCTCCGTTCCACACAATCGGAATGGACTTTCTCGGCCCATTTCCAACGTTGTAGTCAGGTAATAGGTACGTTATCATAGCCACCGACTACCTAACCAGATACGCCGTGTCCCGAGCACTATCGTCAGTGACGGCTGTTGAGGCAGCTCAGTTTTTTTTTAGTGTATTGTGCTCCATCACGGTGCCCCTGCCGTTTTGATCACTGACCGGGGTGCCGCGTTTCTGGCACAGCTCACACAGGAGATCCTTCGTCTCAGCTGCACCAGCCACCGCCGAACTACGGCGTACCACCCGCAAACCAATGGGCTGACGGAGAGGCTGAACAAGACGATGGCTGACACGATCGCCATGTATGTGGACGTCGCCCATCGCAGTTGGGACGAGGTAATGTCCTACGTTACATTCGCGTATAATACCGCTGTCCAGGAGACGACAGATATGTCCCCTTTCCAACTGGTGCATGGCAGACAGGTCGCCACGATGCTTGACGCTATGTTGCAACACGAGCCGTCTGTCGACGCAGTCGATGATGCCCGTCTAGTCTGCGAGCTCGCGGAGGAAGCTCGCCAACTCGCTCGACTCCGCCTCCAGCACCAACAGCATACAGACGCTCGTCGGTACAATCTCCGTCGACGTGACGTCCATTTTTACCCTGAGGACAAGGTCTGGGTGTGGACGCCGGTACGCCGTCGAGGTCTCTCCGAGAAACTCATGAAGCGCTACTTTGGCCCGTATACGGTTCTTCACCGCATCGGTGAACTGAACTATGAGGTGCTGCCCCATGGAACGCGACCGTCATCTCGTCGTTCCCCCCGCCCTGAAATTGTGCAGGTTGTCCGGCTTAAGCCGTCTTACGCGCGATAATCGCCTCAATTTCCCACTGCCTTCTACATCGGCCAGCAACATTTCTGGGCCCCTGTGTGGTTTTCCGCCAAGTGTTTTTTGCTCTCGGGTTAGCATCGGGACGATGCTTCTTTATATGGGGAGGTAGTGTAGCGAAGAGAAAGTCGAAGCGCGATCGCCGCGTGCCGACGACGACGCTGCAGCTGGCGCCGGACCTGCCTGTTTGTGTGCTCCTTCTGTCACCTGTGCTCGCCGCCGGCCTCTACGTCAAGCAAGCTGTGACAATATTGTGTTCTTCAGCACGGTCGAGGAATGAAAGAATTTATTCCCCAAAGAAACTGCTTCAAGAAAATTGCGCATCAGCTGTGGACAGGTCATTCATTCTTCTAGTACTGGTCATATCAGCAATAGATAACTAAACGGCACCCATTGTCAGGTATAACGGCAAAGCGAACGTAAGGAAATAACATGAGAGGAAAAATTTTTGTGTTGATAATATGACGACACTTCCTCGTGTCCCCAAACATTCTTCTGTGTTAAGTGCTTCGAACGAAATTTAACTTGTCTTTTTTCTTTAATTCAAAACCGCAAAGTACGCAGCTACAAATAACTTAACGAGCAATACAGAAATACCTTAAGCCTTTACTACTCGCAACGCTACTAACTTCTATAAAATAATAGCTAGATTGCAAGAAGAGCAGTGTTAAAGGGGAGGCTTTGGCAAACCATCAATTGTTAATGTGTAATCTTTGAACCCAGATTATAAACTTTCAACAGCACGCATAAAAGTTGTATTTCATATATGTCAGCTGTTTTGCTTTTTAGAGCGGAGAGAGCAGTGCGGATAATTTTTGTTACTCCTCGGCGACATAACCTTGCACTATTTTTCTGAGCAAAGCCTACTTCTTAAGAAGCGTTAAGAGTCAGAAGGTTCTTTTTTATTTAACTCCTTGAATAGCAGGCGCTTTTTTTCCCTCTTTGTAAACGAGGGGTCCAATCTAACAGGAGAGGTCAGGCAAACACACGACGCTCACTAGTGCTGATTGGTTCTGTTCATGAGCCCAAGACAGCGGGACTGAATCCAAGCAGCTGCGGTCGCATTTCAATGAAGGTGAAATGCAAAGGCGCTCGCGTTCTGTGTGATGTCAGTTCATGCTAGAGGATTCCAGGGGACCAAAATTAATCCCAAAGCATCTTTACGGTGTCCCTCAGTGCCCACATGCCTACTCAGGCCCTTAAAACTTGGCATACCGGTGTTACTTGCGAGCTTTTCACTAGCCATCTGCCACCATACCAGTGTTGGTGAGGAGTTTGGGTAGTTTTGCGCGGCGCTATTTGTTTTGCGCGGCAATGCTCCCTATTTAGAACAAATCATAAATCCAACAGAGATGTAGTCGACAGTGCCCCACTCCTCTAGAAGATGCAAAGTGCCCCTTTGAGTTCCACTTAATCAGTTTTGTAAAAAAAGAAATAAAACGTGAGCTCTAGCTCATGTTTTTATGTTTCCATCTAACTTGACATATGTTAGCGGCTGAGCCACTTTGGAAAGAAAGGGGCTATGAACCGGTAGGTTTTTGTTAATTTCTTTAGGCTAATAGCGTGCACGTGGCTTCACGAGATAGGAAGAACGCGATGACAAATGGAGATGTGTAGGAGGCGTTCATTCCACGTTTGGGACCTCTGCACGTGCCCGCTGATATTTATGAGCGCCTGAACGAACAATGGAAGCACTGTCGATATTAGCTTCCCAAAACAACCTCGTTGTTTAACCAATCATGCGTGGGAGGAAGCGCAGGAAAATGAACGACCCGCGCACATGTATAGAGTAGCGTATACGAGAGACAGCTCTTACGCAGCCTGCGTAAAGGTTTTGCGCTCGCTCTGAAACACAAGGACGGAGCGGGAACGCGCATGCAAATTTCAATCCCAGGTTACATTTCGTAACCACCCGATGTTTCGTTTTACGAACACACAGCACAGGAACGATACAATTTGATCTGAAACAACGCAGCCAGGGGTGAAAGAGCGAGACTCTCTTTCTCTGTAATGGCAATGTCGCATCGGGAGATGAAAGAACAAAGAAGGCGCCTGCCTATTACTTGAATTAAAAGCTGGCCCGGCATCCTCTGCGCGCACTGGCAAGCGCTGGTGCTGCCGCCGTGCGGCGCTGCGGGAAGTACGCAGTGGTGTAATGGCGCAGAGCAGCTGCGCGAAAGGAATGGAAAGTACGCGGGCAATCAAAAAGCGGCGCCAGGGACACGTGGCACGGGGTGGGCTCTTCTTTGGCGCCGTGCGTCAAGAAGAACATAGCAGAATGGGAAAGAAGGTTACGAAATACCAACCACCGCTGTAGGCACGGCGTTTAAAACCAAGAAAAGGACAGGAATGGAGCGGATGCAAAACAGAAAGAAGGAGCGAACGAAGAGAAAGAAGCGAGCCGCTAAGTGAAGCAAGGAAAAAGCGAGCCCGCCGTTCCGCGCCGCAAAAAGGTTCGAAATGAAATTATGGGTCCGCTCGCGAGAGAAGCCGCGGCGGCGCGACCAGCCCGCTCTCCGGCTTGTTGTCGCTCCTTGGGCTCTCTTTCCTTTGGGCAGAGCCGGGCCCTGAGCGATGCGCGGAGCAGCTCGTCGTGCGGGCCGGCGGCCATTTTTCTTCTCGACTCGCGCGCCGCGCTTCTCGACGCGCCTATACACGCAACGACACGGCCGCCCGCGCGCGCGCTGGCGCGAGCAAAGCGGGCGCGCGAGTGCCCGAAATTTACGAGGCTAATTTCGCGCGACGAGGCGCGAGCGCTCGCACGCACACGCACACACATGGGCCGGAGCTGGAGCGACGAAGCCTGGCTGGCCGAGACAGAGCGGGAAGAGGAAGATGCGCCGGCTGTGGGGGAAGTGGAAGAACAAAGAGGAGCGCAATGGGAGGGGGGATAAGAGAACAAGAGAATGAAAGGCTTCCATCTTGTGTAACGGGAAGTTACAGCGGGCAGAAATGCAGAAAACACTGTGTCCGCGAAGAAAGTACAGGGGAGGCAAGGAGATGAAAAAGAAAGCGGGAAAAGAAAAAGGCGAGAGAGGCGTGATACAAGGGCTGACACGTGGCCGGTTAAAGTCCCCCGAGGACTGTGGTGACAGGCTGGCGTTGCTGGTCACGAAGTGAGAGATGTTCTCCGGCACACGCGCACGCCGGGCTGGCTGTTTGAATAATAATTTCCCGGGAAAGCAAGCAAGAAAAAAATCATTTGCTATTTTTTTTCTTTGCTGCCCAGCTCGACAAGGCTTTTGCTTTGCATTGATGTAGTTAGGCGGGCATGGTCCGCACGCAAAACGACGATCGCGGGCTTTTCGTAGCTGTGGTGCTCCGTGTTATCTTTTAACGTAATAAATCGGGAACAACTACAGGAGCTCGGTGTGAGTCCCTGCTCGTGTCAGAATTGCCAAACTTGGTGAACTTCTGTCCCATAATTCAACTGAAATAATTTACGCTACTCTGGCAAGTCGCAGATGTCTTGGAATGGGTAGCACGTTTAAACCAATCTACAAAAAAAAAGGTTTACTACAGGTTTGCGGCGTTACGGTGTGCCTTACTCGAACCTAGTACATGTGATCGGTCACATTGTACATTCAAAGATCACAGCCAGACGTCGAGCTGCATATCTTACTTCCAGACTTCCAGGAGTAATTAAGGACGCATGCTGTAGCGGCTCTGCTTGATGAACTGGCAGCTGCTTTTCTGTATCTGCTGTCGCTTACGTTCGTCAGGCCGTTGTTGCTGTTATCAGAGGGATTCCGAACACTCCGTTGCCGTGGCATACGAAAACGAAGACGAGGCATACGGCATACGAAGACGAGGTCACGGCGACAGCGGGATTACGCGAGAGGCGTGTTCGTCTGAGGAGAGTCCTTTGTCGAATCCCGTGATTCCGACACAGACACCCTGGCTGTAAAACGCGCATTTTTGTCTCATTGACGGAAGCAACAACTCCCCGTACTGCGCAGAGCCACAGTAGGGGCATTACGCTAGTGCTATAGCGTGGCCGCTTCTCTGGCCCCGTAGTCCGCGTTGTTCGCATCCCTTGCGCCACGCTGTACTCATCCAGCTCAGATAGCTCATGTCATTACAGTTGTTTTCCTCCTCCTTTTGCGTCATGAAGTTCAAAGTGCATCGCGCGCCTCTAGCGGCCGGCGCTGCTAAGAAATGCATCCAAGGAGACGCAACCGCACGCCGCGTGTCACCTCAATGCCCTTCGCACACGGAGATCGCACGATGTTGTGTTTTGACGGGTGAGGCTGCAATAAAAGAAGAAACGCGAAATATCTGGGAATACTATTAGATAGACAGTTTCGCGCGAACAACCTCGATGGCCCAAAAACCGGGGACTTCCTTGTTTTTGGATGATGTTGGCAGAGAGACTAATGGCATCTCTTATACAACACGTGCTACCGTCTTCTACGCCCCTCGTGCAGTGCTGAGTTCATCTTATATCACGTGACGTGAGAATTTCCACACCCGCAGGGCTGCCTCCCATTCCCGACCCTGCTCTTGCCTCCTGGGAGTCCACGCTATCCAGCTCCTACTTGCGGATGGCTGGTCCAACGGGCCAGCGGGATTGCAAAAGCTCATGGAGCCTGATCTAAGGGCCCCGATCAACACAAACTCTTTCCAAATAAAATTAGTTCTCTTTTCTCTCTTTCTTTCTCGCCAATATAAAATCCCGATAGCCAGCTCGGGACATGATGACTGATATTAACATTGATCCGGTGCAAATGTCAACTGATAAATTTGACCGCTACGCTTCTAGTCTCACGAGAAATTCCTGAGTAAAAGTTTCCGAAATGCCTGTCCGCGGTCTGCCAAGGTTGTTTCCAGTTTTTTCGTCAACCAACAATTTTTTTCCTGGTCACAGCCTCCAACAGCTCAATATTTTTTTCTTTCTCTTCGTTTTCGCTTTTCTTGCAGTATCATACTGCCATTTTTATAGTAGCGAGCGTAGGTAACTTTATTCAACATTTCTCATTTATGTTTTTGTCTTTCCTTTTCCTCTTACGCTGGGTTCTCCGTTTTTACTTTTCAATTTCTTTTTTCCCCTTCTTATATTTCGCAGTGTGCAGATTAATTAGCGGAGAGTGCGTCCGATGCGCAAAAATGGCTTCGGTACGGCAGGCGAAATGCCGGCAATATTGCTGGCTAATGCGCCAAACCTAGTTGCAAATTCGCAAGAGCGTCATAAACATCTGCTGCTAGGTAATTTTTCTGCGAGAAGCCTCAAAACTGACACAAAACGCCGTCGAGGCGCGCGAACAATTTGGGTACGCCAAGCAAGAACTCGCAGCTTCAGCGAGACGTGGCCGCTCTTTCCGGCGGAAATGCAAACAAAAGCGCAAACAAAAGGACTACAAAAATTAGGAACCGCTTTCTCACTGTCCTAAAGTACGTAATTATTTCCAGTGAAGCCTTACAACTAGGTCGCGGATTTTCCGCTGCTCATGTCTGACAAAAATCGGCAGACTTTTTTCGGCGTTTAATTATTTTTGAAAAACCGGTGTTTTCTCGCTAGCTGTAGGGTGCAACCGCTAAAAGTGGTGGTTATCAGTGAAAATAATTTTCGAAGCTGACGGAACGGGATAACCCAAGAGTGCCAATTCTTTTCGCCATTGTTATTGTATAACTAAAGCGCGACGAACGGGCCTTAGAAGAAAGAAACACGCAGGGACAAAACAAAGCGCTATTAACAGTTGGTTGTAGTACGTAGTAGGCTTGTTGATCTTACTTCTAAAAATGCACAGCACATCGAACATCGCATGCATCGCATCGTACATGCATGCACATCCAACATTAGTACTTGAGACTTCAAAAAATGCTCGTGACCATGCGTACTTGCCGAATGTATGTAGTGTGCATGTAGCTCCCAGAACGACAGAGCGACGATCCAGCTGTGACCCTATACGGCGTAAGTTTGGAGCTCCGGCCGAAGCTTCTTTAGACCGCATTTGTCTCGCACCACGAGTTTACAGGTCTCTTCGTAGCACGCCAAATCCACCTGGCTACTCCGTCTTCACAAGGAGAGATAGAGAGGAAAAGTAATTTAATGAAAGGAAAGGTGGAGAGGATGGCCCGTGGCAATGTGACCTTGGCCTGTTACTCCACACCGAGGAAGGGGAAAGGGAATTAAAAGAAGAGTGAAGGTACGAATGGAGGTGATGATGTCATAATACAATGAACTGCTTGGGGTGGCATGAGTTTGAGCAGACTACGCATACATTGGGGGGGGGGGGGGGCACTCGTTTCGCGTAAGGACATGTGAGCACATGGAGCGCATGTCTTCCTCATGCGGCACATGTCTTGCACAGACGCCCACACGTACACACACACCGCGCACGGTTGCAGAGGAGGGCTCTGCGCACTCTCACATCCCGGCGGCACAAACTTGTGTGCACTCATAGCGCGTACTTATACACCGTGTAGACGCGCACAGCACAGCACACGCCAGTGTCAGAGACAGGAATTGAGGCCCGTTTCAAAGTAAAACCCGAGAACAGCGTTCCTTGCATGAAGGACCCAGCAATATGGACTATGGACGCAATTTAAGAGGGCAGCTGTGAACTGCAAGCCATTGTGGGTGTTCTGCTTAATTTGCCTGGGAACCTTGTACAATGTTGTAAAGGTGCTGTTAGCTAGATCTTTAGGACCTCGTATAACATGTTTAATAGGCTGTCCGTACTTCAGAGGCCTCTGCTGGTGCCTTATTCAAATTTTTTAGTAGGTCGGCAAGTTTCACACTAAGGAGAGGACGACTTAGGAGCGTTCATAATCTGGTGGAAAAGCCATTTTTAGAAAATTTTGCGAACATTTGAGAGCTTCTACATGTATTTTGAACTTTTGGCTCCTCTCTCATCGGCGTCATTGCTCTTTAGAAAAGGCAAGATTTGGCCCCAGTGCTTCACACTATCGTCGACAGCCTGATGCAAACCAAGATGGGGGACTCCCTGTGACATGAATTTTCGGGTAAAAATCTAATAAATGATCGAGAACGTTTAGCTTAATGCCGAAGTTCCGGGCAACTCTTGGTGAGAGGCGTGATCCAGTACTCTCCGCCTGTACGCCTAATCCTTTTGACCATATGCTCGGCCGAGTCCGAGGTTTCGTCGCCGTAGATAAGGAAAAAATTTCCACTCTTCAATTAGTCAAATTTGTACTAATGACAAAGCATTTCTTAACATCAAGCAGGCTGCGCGCTTAGGTGCTCGGGTATGTCCACTAAGTTCTTTGAAGGACGAAACAATTCGCGGCGGCGAAATTCTCGTCGACGTGGGTATGAAGTATGGGCGCCACTGTTACGAGTACCAAGTCAACATTTCTGTGCTTTGAAATCAAAAGAAGTAAGAAAGATTTTGGGGAAAACGGACGTCACGTAATCGCAGCACAACCAGAAATCGACGCTTTTCTGTTTTAGCCAGATTGCTTAGTTATTTTACCGGTCGATGTTTATCAGCGTTTCTTGGTTAAAACAGGAAACTACACGACCTATATGCTAACAACTACACAGCGCACTTGACGCTCGCGATTAATTTGGGTACGAGAGCCGGTGCGTTGCCCGAGGGTGAGAAGGAACGGCTGTAAGCTTAACTTTTCCGAGACGCATTCTGCTTCGCTGTTAAGACAAGCCACAGTATGTGACGGCCATGCTTGCTACGGGGCCACCGGTAGTATGCGCGGTTTAATTGCTATCCTGGAGTTGTACGTGGGCGTTGAGAAATGCCGTAGTGGAGGACTTCGGATTGGTTTATTCCACATGCGGTTCCTTAAAATGAGCTCATATCGAACAACACACAAAGAGTCTTGTCGTTTTGCTCCGTACAAATCTGGCCGCTGCGGTCAGGATACCATTCCCCAACCACGTGGTAACCAACGGAGAGTCATAGCCATTGGACTTCCACGGCAGTTTTTACATGCATGAATGCATATTTTGAGACGTCTCGAAAATCTGCCGTCTAAGAGTACCAGGGAATCGACAAGAGCTGAAAACTTTTATCGCCCTTTTATTCCCGCTGCGCCGTCACTTGCACCGGAAACAGGCCACGCCGCGCTGAAGCAGATATCTTGCTCCGCGTATCCAAACAGTTCGTGCGCATTGGTGGCGCTTTGTACCAGTTCCGACGCTTCTCACGGAAAAAGGACTAGTGTAGGATATTTATAAAAGCCTTAAAGCTCTATTTATGTTTAATCTTTATTTATTTTTATAAAGCTCTTAAAGCGGCTTGGCACAGTAGCTAACGATATCGCGGGCCTTTATCCTGTCGTACCAAAATCGTTCTTGCACGTAGGAGGCGCTCTGTGCTAGTTATTCTGCGCACTGCGAAATGTCAGGGAGGGGAAATAAAGAGAAACAGAAAACGAAGAGCGGACAAACGAGAGTTATTGAAAAAAACTACATCCGACGTCGTATCTGTGAAGCGCGTCAATAAGCGCGGTGGAAAGTACGAGCTACACGGCTTACAATTTGAAAATTAAACGTGCCGTTGAAATGAAGCGGCTGTCTGTCATGTCATGTGGGAGGGTGAGGACTGAGCTCCATCCGCAATGAAATTTCCGCGTGTATACAAGCGCTTCTTCACTCCCCCCCCCCCTCCTCCTCTTCTTCGTTTTTAAATGAGTGCTGAAGACATGTTGCGCACATATAGTGACTGTTCACAACGTAAAAATGGCCGAATTATAAGAGGAACAGGGGATCTTGTCTCGTGCACCTTGTCGAATGGGTTATAATGTGCAAACTAACAGCGAACGCGACCGTTCGGACTGAGTAACTGCATTGAAGAATTCAGCGAGAATAGTGCATTTATTCTGAAGCACGCGGGCAGGGCGTCACCAAGTTGTCATAGCAACCACATGCCTTTTAAGGGGACTTCACCATACGGGCCAATGTGCCCTGGTAGAATGGCTTCGTCGTGTTGCAGAAATGTCCTTAGGAGTATGCATGCTTGTTACGTTGACTTCACCACACAACTTTAATGTTGCCTGAAAAGGTACCAGTATACTACAGTAAGGAAGATAGGTGCGAAAGACACACAACTATTTAAAAAATGAGTGACTTTCGCTTGAGATGCTTCGCTTTACGACGGAGATGATGTTTCATACTGTTTCCAGTACGATCAGGCATTCTTGACAGGTTGGGGCGGGTTGCGCTGCCCATCAAAATAACTAAAACTGAATATGCCGACGGGTCTCTGATATGAAAGACGAGCTTCTGGGACGAAAATTTCCTTCGAGGGCAGAATGATAAAAATATCTGCAAAAGCTGCTTTTGCAAAACGCTGCAAAATGCGCCGTTTTATAGAGAATGGTTGTTCCTAACCGACAATTTAAAGGTGCCCTATACCTGTGTTTTGACTTGTCGACAGCTTTAGGATGCAACTCCCTGTAGTAAAAGCTCCATTATAAACTTGAGTGGACTCTTTTTGACTGAGAACGCAACACCCTATCGATGCAGTCCTAAGTTTATTTGTCCTCAGTGACCCTTAAAAAGGAGTTTAAAACGAAATAGAAAATAAATATGGATGTTGTATTAGTCAAGAAAACTGCCAACGTTTTTTTTTTTTTTGAGCAGAAAGTTAGGTGAGTTTCTGAGAAAATCGCAGATGTAATTCTCGAATGCTTTCCGCATTCAAATCGCCCGTGAGATTACCTCACGTGAACGTGATTTTTAATACGTCGTCGTATTCCGTCCCTCCGGCCAAGATGGCATGGCTACATCACGTGACCTCACACCTGCTATCGTGATGGCATCTACGGCGGCTGTACATCTCCGGCTTGTTTGCACATCATAGCATGTCTCGAAGCACTCATGCTCAGTGTTTTTCCGTCTTCAGGTGTGACCCAACGGCAGTGTGGGTCATGTGAGCGATGAATATGCATCCCGTGCACACGTAGACGTCACAGTCGAGGACAGAAACCGTACAGCAAACGGGAGGCGCGCTTTGGCGTAGGCCAATTTACACGTCGATGGAAAGCAGAGATACACTCTACCGCAGTGCACTGTCATACCTCGTTTAGCGTGACGGGCCGACAATGTGGACTCTGCGATCGAGAAATTAGTGTACCGTGCACCGTTGGATGCGCCCTCATTGCTGTTTCAGCGAGGGACATTACGCAGCGAGAGAGTGAAGTGATTTGGTGTTGGACTTGTTTTCGCATCGAGCCCAGGCAGTTGAGTGTCCGTGCGCGTCAATGTTTATTAGCTTCAAGAAAAAAAGTAGAAAACGTGCCCTGCTGCGGAACCCGCGTCTCTAGTGCGACTGCAACAAATTCCAGAACGAGAAAAACGAAAAAAAAGTGCCATTAAAAAAAAACTGCAGCTTGTCGACGTCCGTTCGTTCACGTCTCACCCATTCTTCATGACTCATGTGTGAAAGCAATGTACTTACATAAATCGCTAAGTTATGACTGCTGATAAGTATGTAACCAGTCCAAGTTCGTTTATTTGTGTGAGTGCTGTTTCGAAAACAACTTCAGGTTATTTTTAACCATACAACGAGGTACAAGAAGCGTACGCCGTGCTTGTCCGTTTTTCCAGGGCAGCAAGAATATTTCCAATAAATTTATCCGCTCATTGCACTGCGGCTGACGTATATTAGTTTTTATCTATTCCTTGGTTGCCTGGTCAGTTTAACGTCGGTTTATCGTTGGCTACATAGAGATCATGCGCATATCGCTCTTCGCGCCGCGGATATCAGTGACTAGACAACGGCGAAGACGTTCTTGTTTACATGAATTGGTGCTGCCCATAAACACGGATAGACGGTGAAATACAGTTGTTTCTGAGTCGGTGTAGTAACGGTACTATTTTTTCCTTACCGGTCACCTTGAGCCCGTTTCTTCCGGCTACTACTCTCTTTAAAGAAAAAAGAAAACTGATTACTGTGCCGTAATTCGCTGAGGCGGACAACTTTGTCCATGGGACGCGAAAGGCGGGTCTAAATTCTCCGAGAAGTAGCATCATGGGACGCGCTTATACCCACCTTTTGCACCACCAACTTAAACAGGAAGAAAACTATACAAGCGCACTGACAATAAGACGTGGTCGGTTCGCCGAAGGTGCTTAGCCACTGCCGTCGATCTAGCGCTATACAAGAAAGTGATGAACCGATCGCGGCCAGTCACGGTTGCGGGAATCCGCAAGTGGTGGCGCTAGGTGTACTTCACTTTTAAGTGCTTCTGCGCAGTTGAATGGCCTATCAGTGCACAGTTTTTCGTAACAATTACATATTTGATGTACCGCGGCGATAACTTACCAATGCGGCTTGACTTGGTATACCAATTCAATGTTCCTTCAAGACAAACAATTTGCGCCACGCGGAGAAATAGAACATGGCAAGGATGCGCGCCGGAAGTGTGACAAAGACGAAAGAGAATACAAAACAAGAGCGCAAAAGTTCTCGGGAATACAATATGCCTCGCCTCACGTGGCTTCCGTTCTCCAACCGCTCTGCGAGCCTCTGGCTTAAATAGCGGTTCTGCGAGATACAAAGGCAGCGCGGCTGGCTATAGCATGCACCTGCGGCGTACAGACAGCACGCAACTAACCCACGAATGAACAAACATACGAGGAGAACGCGTTTGCTGGTTAGCCAGCTTCATTCTACACGTGTCAGGTTACATCACTTTCGACATGAACAGCCTCTTTCCCGACGCGCAGCAGTTGCACGTAGTGCTTCATCACTATTATTTGCTTTTCGGCTCGTGGTGGAAGGGAATCTACCGCGAGGTGAACGGGGGCTGCGGCGAAGCTCCGAGGAGAGTCGCCGGTGTGGGATAATATTGGCGATGTAAGCGCTTCGCGGGGGAAGCTCGATCGGCAATCTATCATTTTGGAGAACAGCCCTAAGGCGGCAGAACAAGCTTGTTTTTATAAGTGCGGTCTTGCTTCCTTGCGCCTTCGTGCATAGCGGGCAAGATCACGGGCGTTTTTCCGAACGAGACACTGCTTTCCACTTGAAGAGCGAAAGAGAAACGCATAAAAAACCAGCGCGAACTGTCCAACCTTCCAACCCTGAAAAGGGGAAAACAAATGGAGAGAAAAGAACAAAACAAAGGGGAAAAGCCTGAAGGAAGTGCGCGAAGTGGGGTAGTGGAGAGGCGAGACAACGCCTTATCGCAGGTGGGGGGTGGGGAAGAGGGGGGGGGGGGAGTTCAACTCTTTGGGGGCCACCGCGCTCAGCCCTTGCTTTGAAAGTCCCGGCGCAGTCGCTGAGTGATGGTGGCGTATCCTGGCGTGCCTTTTCGTGCTTGATCCATCATCTCTCCTCGCAGCGAGGACACAGTGTTTCCGGGAGATGGTAGAAGAGAAAGTGTAAGGAGGCGGTGGGTTGGGAGCGAAGGAAGGAAGCGCCCTGAATGACGTGTTGCGTGGCGTGCATTGCTTCCTTGTTTCATGGCGGCAGCCGCGCTCGTGGTGGCCGAAACAATTTTGTGTAGAATGTTTGTTTATGATACTTCTTTAGTCGACAAAAACCGTCCTAGAGTGTGCATGTGCTTGCATGTGTGTGTGTGATGCTGTGCGTGTGCGTGCGTGTGCATGTGCATGTGTGCGAGAGGGGGGGAGAGGGCATGGGATCAGACCAGGTGCAGATAACACCTCCCGCAGAGGCATGGTTGGCAGCGCTTCCTTGCTACCAGAAAAGGTATAGCCAAGAATTCATTCTTGCTGCCTCTGCACCATGACACTCATCCTCCGTCTTGCCAAAACCGTGCTCTGTTGAGGAATTCAGATATCGCGTTAGGATGTCAGGGGCTCTCAGGGGCCCTCGGCAGCTCATTTACCTTAACATTGTAGGCATTCGGCCGCGTTCGTGACTATCATTTCATTACGGGCCGGCATTTTAGAAATGAGTCGAGCGCCATCGTTCTTACTACAAAGCATCGCAGTGAATGTGGTCCGTGAATAGGTGGCGACCACGCCAAATTTTTTTAAGGCGCACTGGTTTGGAGACGTCGAGCTCACCCTTATTTAGGGTTGGCAATAAATTTTGCACGAATGTCGGGACTACGTGGCCGACTTTGACCCCTGCTAGACAGGGATATACCAGGTGTCCCAGCTAAAAGCAACCAAGATTTAAAAAAAAAACACGGAATGTCTTAGCCGCGTGAAACCAACTGAGCGTTGTTTAAAGTCGCGTGGCCTAGTCTGCAGTATTTTTCTGCAGTCTGCAGTTTTATAATTAGTTAAGTATAATTATCTAACTTTTTAATTATTGAATTCAGGAACAAATTGTCAATGTAAAAGTTGTAGACCATCTAAAAAACCGCTAGCAGCGCTGTTTTCATCAAGGTACGATTTACGTGCCTTTACTTATTGGCATTAAAAGAAAGCTATCACGTGACCAGCTGCTGGGCCACATCTCTGCCCCAATGTGCACGCAAAAGCTCATCGGAGAGAGCACTTCAGTAAAAATAGATTTTGTTCCTTAAGACGCGTCTTGGGATGTTTAAATGGCACCATTGTCACGTAGACGCTTTTTTTTTATTGTGCGAGCTAGGGTTTTAAGGCCAAAAAAAAAACTACTTTACGTTAACAGTATTTTGGCGCGAACATTGCATTCAACTGTTTTTCAAAGTGATCTAAAATGTTCTCCATTGGCACTTTGTTCCCCAGGGTAATAATTAAAAAGTTATCTAATTAGGCTTAACTAATTAGTTAACTTCGAAGAACGAAAAAATACTGCAGACTAGGTCACGCGACTCTAAACAACCCTCAGTTGCTCTCACGCGGCTAGGACATCCCAAGTTTTCTAAAAGCTTGGTTACTTTTAGCTGGGATGCCTGATATATACAGGATCGATATAATTTAGTTTCGATTGTGGTGCTCGGGCATCACGCTGTCGCCTACTATTATTTTATTTCATTATGCAACCACCTAGGTTACCAAGGCAAACACTGGGATACATTTCGTTTCTACAGAGGCTAGGGCCGCCGCGGTGGCCCAGTGGTTATGGCACTCGACTGCTAGACCCGAAAGACACGGGTCCGACCCCGGCCGCGGCGGTCGAATTTCAATGGAGGCGAAATTCTAGAGGCCCGTGTACTGCGCGATGTAAGTGCACGTTAAAGAATCCCAGGTGGTCGAAATTTCCGGAGCCCTTCACTACGGCGTCCCTCATAGCATGAGTCGCTGTGGGACGTTAAACACCCCTTAAACCAACCAACCTGTGGAGGCTGCAATCTTGGATTCTATCCGTGGAATCAGCGTAACTCGGAGGCTGGAAACGCGACCACTACTAGCTAACGCTCTGAAACGCTAATTCCGGCTAAGACCGCACTGCACCCGCGTGGGACGCATGGGAGGCAGCAACATCCTCAGCGCTGACAATATAGCAACCAGGCCACTGACCTCCGAACTGCAAGCAGGGCTGCAGGCGCGGCCAAGGGCCTAATGGAAAATCTCCGATTGGTCCACGCGCCACGGGGGAAATTGTGCCTTGACACGCCGACGCACTCATGCTCGGATACACGTTTTGCGCCTCACAAGATGTGAGACGCAGCGCATGTGAATGATTAAACGCCGCTAGAGCATCAATGGTCTTACGAAGAGAGACTTGCTTTGTGAAGAGGTCTAAGCCTTCCAATAAAATATGCACGGATCAAAATTTTTTTTCTGACGCGGCTACTAAACTTGCATTCTAATAAAACTCAGGAAAGGGTCTTAATCGGCCCGTTTCGAAGTCCTGCGCTGTGGGCTGGCGATGCAGGCTCGGCTGCTGAGTTGAAGGCGCACGCTTATTTCTCTGAGCAATGTAAAGGGAAAGCCCTGAGGGTCAGAACTGCTAAGATCGACATTGTTAGGATTAAAATGCGACAGCAAACCCATGTGGGAGCCGCTTGATAGTGGTGTATCGTCAGCGTAGTGTATCCTTCGGTTCGTTCCTTGCGTCTGAAAAGCTGAGTTATTTGGTAACGACGTGCAGTTCTGCGTTTGCTCCAGCGCATTGCACTGTGCTCTTGGATGTAGAGTCGGTGACTGCGAATAATAATGACGCTTAGCCTGAAAACACCTTTTAATTTTTGTTTGCAGTTTAAGGTGCATATTGTAATTCTAAAGACGATGCCACTTATGCATCGCTATTAGCGTACTAGGTAGACTGTGCATAAACAACTCGCTACCAAGTACTTATGTCTTTCAGAATATGTTTTATCGATAAGCTTCTGCGTAGTTCTACTTTAGTGAAGCTGTCGTTATTGTTGCCTGTGCGGAAAAAAATACCTTTAATAAACAAGCAACAAACTCAAACAACTGAACAAAAATAAAAGTAATAAACAAATCAATCAATAAACAATAGCTAAAGGTAAATAAATAATTAAATAGAAGCAAAGTTAAATTAATCTTTGTCCACATGTAAGATAACATGGAGCTGGTGCGCGTTCATTCCTTTGGATCGGCGGAGGAATTGTCATGACGTATCTGCTTACTGCTCTCTATGGACGTTGTTTCCCAGCATATAATCAATCTTGCTGTGCATGGATCTTCGCCAGAGGAATCAGTGCACAGAAAGAGTAATTTTTCATTATGTGTAGCTTCAAAATTGCGATAGTTTCTCGAGGAGTCCTCGACAAAGTGGCACATTCCAGCTCATTTCCAGGCCTATAGTGCTTGCCGCTGTACGCCCTTACAGAACTGGAACCCGCTTCGCCGAAGCAGCAGCAGTGCTCATGAAATATGTAAATCTCTCGACGCTCGTGAGGCCCCGCTTTTAAGACGCTGTGTTGTCACGTACGCAGGGCACGCCGAGGTTGCGGTCTTCGTAGACCTCACACTTGCCGGTGTTACGTCTCTGGGAAGCCTCTGGGACGTGTTTTTGTCTTAATATGCATCTACGCGAACTGTTGGCGTGGTGCACTTCCTTTTCCCAGGAACAATATCGCCCAGACAAACTCGGTACACGCTGGACATTAGTCCTGTAGATGGCGCCCACGAACGTGAGCTCTGCGAAAAGCCCATGCGAGCGCCCACAGTTTAATTAATGCGTCAGCGTCGTGCGAAACTGCGCCCGCACGCTTGATTTAATTCTGTCGCTACGTTGTGCACCGAGAACGGCTGTACAATAATAAATGTACCTGCATTATGCATCGCCTTGGGGATAAGGTCAGTGCTCACCACTGACTTTCAGTGTCGGGTGCATTTCTGCACTGTGAACACGTTGAGAATGAAAATGAGACCAGGAAGGGCTCGTTTATGACAAGAAGTATCACCGTGAGGATTGATTTGATAGGAAGCTCTAGAGAAAACAGCGAGCCCTTCCGCCGGACAAGAACACGACAATGAGAGGCATGGAATATTCTATAGAAAGAATTTAATTCTGCTTGAATGCGGCTCCATCATGGCAACATTCGGCTTATGCCGGTGAGACAAGCGAATTATGCAGTTACTGGACCCATCGGCTTTTGAGGGCCACTGGCAGTGCGCTTACAAATGAGAGCGCGTTTTAGAGCCTGCTTTTCACGTGTCGCATCGATAATGTATTCAACAGCATAAGCTTGTTGGTTTGCATCCACGGGCCCCTGTGGCATTTAACACGATGACGGGTGAAAGTGAAGGCCTTCCACATCTAATATATCCAGAAAGCGCAACGCACACAGTTGCTGAGGAGATTATGCCCCGCACCTTTCGCTTCATGCTACTAATGAGCAGGCGTCTGTATTGTTTTCGTGGGTGTTTTTGTAGATTAACGAAGCAGCCCAAGGCGACCTTTAACCAATGCTGTCGTTTCTTTGTCTCTGAGGCTTCCTCTCTTTTCTAGACCTTGACAGTACTTGTATAACGCCGATAACTGCTAGTATTTTGTTGTTATGATGCTAAAAAGAGCAGTTTAATCATAGAACCAATGCGACTGTTGAGAGGTACAAAGAAGAGTCATCACAGAAATATTTTTCTTTTGTTTTTATCGAGCTGCTCTACTTATGCTGCTCATATTCTATGAAAAGCTGAGCAGAGCTTACACGCGCATTTCCGATCATCAGACTAGCATTCGCCGGCAGTCGGACCCTTGCGTGAGTGGGTGACGACTATGGGAAGTCTTTACGCTGAGAAACGCCCACGTGCTGCGCAGCCCAGCGCCGTCGACTTGAAGACTTAGTCAGGAACGCGGCGAAGAGTTTCCTATTGCGTTCCGAGCTTAGTCGTGAAGGGCTAATAAAGGCCCCGCAATGTGCGCTGCTCTCGCCAAGTGCTAAATCCAGGCTGAAGTCGTCGAGTTAAGTCGACCCACGTTTTATGCTGATGCGAAAATTCCCGTGCTTCGGCATTCAACCTTGCAAAGAATATTGCCCACATGCCTTGTTCGATACCGACAGTAGATATAGTTACGTCTGCCCGCAGTGGCACCTACTGCGAAGGCTTGGCATTTCTTTAAATTTAAGGTTGTAGCCATGGCGGCCTACTATTTGCGTTTCGTTTATTACGTTTTCATGTTCTTTCTCCTGGCACGCCAGTGCAATATTTCCAAGAATATGGGCTCTATTATTTTGTCTCTTTATAATTTTCATAATTCATATCCTGCTATCGACAAGAAAGTTTCAATTCACAATCAGCAGCCCCCCCGCGCGCGCACGCACGCACACACACACACACACACACACACACACACACACACGCGCACGCACGCACGCACGCACGCACGCACGCACGCACGCACGCACGCACACACACACACACACACACACACACACACACACACACACACACACACACACACACACACACACACACACACACACACACACACACACACACACACACACACACACACACACACACACACACACACACACACACACACACACACACACACACACACCACACACACACACACACACACTCTTTCGCTGCACTGGCGTTGCCCCCTGATGGCGGTGTGGATGAAGAGGAACGTTTGAATACCAGTTATCCATGCGAGTGATCTTTCGAGTGGAACAACATTGATTTTTGTATACCCGCCGCGGTGGCTCAGTGGTTAGGGCGCTCGGCTACTGATCCGGAGTTCCCGGGTTCGAACCCGACCGCGGCGGCTGCATTTTTATGGAGGAAAAACGCTCTACTCCTTCCATTTAAAGCCTCAAGGTTATCCCTGTCCGAAGAATGACCTTGAAACGGCGTAGCGACGTAGCGGGGGTCGTGGCTGTGACGTCATACCATGTGACTCGCCGCGCCTCGGCGCAGCCGGGGCGCGCGGAGCCAGCGGCGTTCGCTTGCCTTCCCAACTGCGTTGAACGATGTTATTCAACGCTCAGCTCGCAGTTGCTCTGAACCACGTGACTCGCCATCCATCTGATGATATAATAAGAAGCGAGAAGCGTTACTTGATGTTCCCAGGTAGCCATGGAGGTGTCGCGCGCTGGAACCAGTGCTTCGGCTGTGTAGCGTAGACGGCTGATTGAATCTGTTGATTCTTATGATCAAGAACGTCGACAGGACGCGTTGGCGAAGGATAGAGCGAGGAAGCGTGCTAAGATTGAAGCAGAAACGGAAGAAGAGCGAGAAGCTCGTCTGGAGAAGCAGCAGAAGCAGGGGCGTTAATAACGGCAGAAGAAGCTGGTAGCGGGCGCTGCCATTGCCTCTGCTTCGAGCTTCCGCTCTGTAAACTAGGTTCGGCTGGGTCGAACCCCAGCCAATTTTATGTTTCATCCTATTGTGCTACTCAAAAATACTGTTTTGCTGGACTGTCTACGGCTGTTCATAAAGTACCAAAAAAGTTAATTTATATTGGGTTTAACGTCCAGATGCGACACATGGGATATGAGGGACGCTGTAGTTGAGGGCTACGGATTAGTTTACTCCACCTTGGTTCTTTAGCGCGTGGTTAATCGCACAGAGCGTGAAATGTTTTGCTATTCGTCTCCATGTAAACATGGCCGCCGGGGCTCGATCCCATGATCTTGGAATCAGTTTCCGAACACAAAAGCCGCCTCGCTGGGTTATAAAGTATGAAACTATAAATTGGCTGCTTTTCTATGCTAGCAATACAACTGCTCGAATTGACTGGTCGCACAGCCTTAGATCAGTCGTTCGCGTGTAAAGTTGAAATATCTTATACGGAGTACGTAAACTATGCGTAGGTGTACAAAAGCGAAACGACACCGCCGGGCTTCAGATAAATTACTGCTCCTGTTCCCCAGCAAGAAAAGACGACTCATTACATCCGCACATGAAGCAATAGAAATTTAGGTCATTTTCTGTGTACTGATACAAACGAAGGAAGAAATCCCAAAGAAGGTACCAGTTGACTAAGAAACAAGTTAATAAACGAGCGCAAGAAAAGTGGTACAATATTTATATGCATATTAATTTCGTGTTTCTCACTTTTTCTCACAATTTGCGCTTCTTATTTATGAGGGTAGTAATTTATGGTGTCAGAGGCGAGCGTGAGCCAAGCCACAAAGTATGGCCGACCTTGTATGCTTAAGCCCTTAGGTATCGTGAAATGTTACTGAGAAATAGAAAAAAAGAAACTGTAAAAGACATTACAGAGTGACTAAAATATTTCTGAAAAGAAAAAAAAAAAACGACCTCGGAGAACATTCGGGGAGAAAAAGAAGGAATGACACCGCTGTTGAAGTTTTGAAATGTGCGTAAAATGAGGCAAGCTAAATGGATCGCGAAATTCATCCGGGAGCCGCTGACCCGATCGCTGCTTCAGTCTGGAGCAGGCGCGGGAGACTAAGTTTTCACGAGATTTTGAAACGTTTTTATATTCTGCTTTTTTTCCTCATCTTGTAGTGCTTCTATTACGAATATTATGCACTTTAAGTTGACTCCGTACTTTCTTCATTTTTTTTTGTCTCTACGTACGTGCAATCCGGCTCCACGTGTCGTTAATAGAGGTCCTAGGTCGAGCTGGCACCTTTTGCGACACGCACAGAGTTCCCGAGGATCTCGACGAAGAAAACGGTTATTTCTGCGCTTTCGGCGAAAACGGGGACGCTTTATTTTTCTCTCTCTTTTTCTGCCATTTTTCTTCGTGCCTCGCCTATTCCGGGCGACCAATTGCGCGTGATAATCTGCTAGCGTGCCTGCTGCACCTCCCGTCTCAGACACTGTGGCGCCCAACGGCGGTGCCATTATTCGTCATGTCTGGAAATAATTGTTTGCCTAATCGATTTGTGTGTTGTTCGGGCCGACACGTACGAAGAAATAGACAGACGCAAAAGAAGCGAGCGTTCTACGCTGCACCCTCACTCGCCGTGTCCCTCTTGTTTTGGCAACCTCAAGGGCGACGTCGCCCAAATGCACAAAGCGGCGTGAACGAGAGTACATAAGGGTAACTTCTTTCAATCGGCTCTTTTTGTCTCCATGACAACATTAACTACAGTTTCTGTGTTTATTTTTATAGAAATTGCTTTTTTGTTACCATGAAACAAGCAAAAATGAAGTCTCGCGCTGCGTCAGCTTTTTCTTTTGTGTGTGTGTGTATGCCTATGTGTTTTTACTCAACACAATCCATCTACTTGAATGCAAGCAGCGGCAAAAAAACACTCAAAGGCGGAATTTAATTCATCTTGTTTTATGCTGCAGTATGTGGCACTTCAACTCTTTCATTTATCGAATCATGTTTTTGGGATTGGAAAATGAAGGTGGCCAAAAGAGAAAATTCAAGAGGTGTGCATGTTCACATAGCTAATTGCCACTTGGTGAGCCCACGCCGATGAATTATGGCTTCACCGAACTGTCTGTCATCAACTACTAGGGCAACGCGGAAAACAGTAAAATAGAAAATAATGACTGGAGAACGTACAACAAAAGCAAACCACGACTGAGCTCCTATACTACGGACAAAAAGAATAATTGCAATCGGCCCCACCGCGGCCGGTGCTTTCTTTTGTCCTTCATCTTCCTTGAACAATTTAATATATTGTTCTTTACAATCACGGTACAGTACGTAATTGTCGTGTCGCGGCAGCACTTTGCTGCTGCTTTTTTTATGCCTTTACTTGATCACCCTTTCGTGAAGCTCATTACATTTCAGCCAATAAAGCAAGTAATCCGAAGGGCTGTTGTTCTAGCTTCAAGGGTTCAATCACGGATGCCGACTTGCTCATTTGCCGGTGCACAACCCGTGAAGTTGAGTCTAACGGAGCGGCATCGATTGCTGACTAGAACCGGTAAGAAGGCGTTTACGCGGAAACGAATCCTCCAATATATGGCACATATGAAAGATGTCAATTCGCAAAAGCGATTACTCTCAGAAAATTACGCGGCAATCTGAATTAAAAACTTCCACGAGATTTGGCAGTTATAAGCTGTTGAACCTTTAATACTGGTTTTAAATACACGTCATGATAATTTATTTCATAAGTAATGATGTTTTCACGTAAACTGCATCAAAAAGTGCCGACATGGGACACTTTTTGCCAGCAGCATGAACGCTTCATCACGTCTTCGTCGTCAATATTGAATAACGGACGTATCGAGCGAATAGAAAAAAAACGCACAGAACAATAACATGTCACGACAAGAGTCAATAAGGAGAAAAAAAAGAGAAAGCTACTAAAGCTGCACTACGCAGCGAGAAAGAATAGAAAGGAAAGCTTTCCTAGCCACAAAGGTTTCATAAGTTATTGTTACTCTCTTTTTTCTCCTCCTCTCGTTCCCCAGCGCAGAGTAGCATGCCAGATATTTTTTTTTTTCCGGCCAACCCCTCTGCCTTTCCCGTCAATAAACCCTCTCTCTCTAGTCATAAGCTATTGGAGCGAAAAAAGCTAAAATTCGCTACAGAGCATAATCATTGAGACCAGTGAATAAGCATGAGTCGGAAATACCCACACTGAAGTATATAATGGAAGAATGATTGACTTTCTCGAATATTTTTATTGCCCTTGAACGAGCTTGGTCGTTCGATTCTAGTGAGGAGTTTGGCTGTGAAAACACACACACACACACACACACACACACACACACACACACACACACACACACACACACACACACACACACACACACACACACACACACACACACACACACACACACACCCCCACACACACACACACACACACACACACACACACACACACACACACACACACACACACACACACACACACACACACACACACACACACACACACACACACACACACACACACACACACACATGGCGCAGCAGAAATAATGGGCTGTGCAGCAGTTCGGTACACGTGAACGGGACTTGCAGTGGCGCTGGAGAGGTGCAGACACGCCCAGCAAGAGACGGTGGTGGCGACGAGCGGGAAGTAACAACGCCATCGCTGCAGTGGCGGCCATTAGCGCTGA
Organism: Amblyomma americanum; assembly: GCA_030143305.2. Lineage (NCBI taxonomy): Eukaryota > Metazoa > Arthropoda > Arachnida > Ixodida > Ixodidae > Amblyomma > Amblyomma americanum. The sequence continues at coordinate 25,629 of JARKHS020007488.1, forward strand.
GTAATGGATCGGATGCTCTCTGCGGACCCCCATTGGCCCGCGGGAGGCCGGCGCATCCGCGAAGCAGTGCTTTCACCGCGTGCGCGCTAGCCGTGCGGGTGAGCAAACCGAAACGAGCGCCGGTCGGCAAATAATCCGCGGCTCAGCAGCGCTGTACCCGTTCCGAGACACACGGCGTGCACACCAAGGGCGCTCGTCACCGCGTATGGGCTGTGTGCGTCCACCGCTCGACCGACGGCCATGAATGAGGCGCTGAGATCCGGGTGGGCTCAAGACGTGGCGGTAAAAAACGCCTCGTCCGTTAGTTTAGGGCATACGCGTCGATGCGCCTTCCACCTGGCGCATTGCCGAACGACGTAATTGGCAAAATTGGCTTCTCTGAAGTGTGCACTGAGATATCTGAGAGAATTACTGTGACATTTGCTTTCCTCAAAAACCAATTTTCATTTCATTTTTGTTTACAGTCGATTCTCTCTGGCATGTATTTTAGGCTTTGATTTTTGTGAAGGAAGCTGAAGTAAATGGAAGAGACGAACAGGCAGGAACTAACCTTCACAGGTGGGATTGGTTTTACGTTTTCTTTCAAGCTTGCGGAGAACGTAGCGGTCGCGATAGGTTCGAGAGCTGTGTTACCTGGCCTGTGGTAGAAAAGGGCTGATATAACGCTCACATCGCACTGTGAACTTACATTACAGTGCGCACAAGTTGTGCCTAATTGGGTGCCCACCACTGTAATACTAAAACCAACAAGACGCAGGACATCAAAGCAGTTATCGTTAATCAGCGAAGGCGATGTAGGTTACCAGGACACAAGGATGGACGGACATACAGTTCAAAGGCCCCGGTCTACTAGAAATGAAACTGTCTAAGACAGACGCTTGGGCGAGTTGATAATCCATGAGTGTAGACAGCGCAAAAAGATGGGGACGTGGAAGTCAACGTAGGAGTTGGATGTCAGCGCTCGTCTTTGTGTTCTTCCTACGCTCCCGCATTTTTGCACTGTCTACACTCATGGATTACCAATACCATTAATCCCTGAGAACAAGAGAGGAGAGAAAGCACAGCGTTACATGAAATTTAAAAAAACAATTTTTTTTGCTATAACCTGCTATAAGGTTGAGTGACACAAATGTTAGTTTTTGCAGCAATCACTGTCGATGATCTTTCTGAAGATTATAACTGAAGCATTTTAACTCGCATAGAAAAATGAAGCGAGGGTAGATCAACCATGTCCATTGCATAATCATCGGAAGGACAGGTGGTCGACGGCGCATGCGAGTGACGATGATGAAGTTAACGTGGTGGCGCGGTCGTTCCGATGCAGATGCATGGTAGCTACCGGTGCGCGAAATTCCGCTGGTAACTTCGTGACACTCAGAGTCAAAATCGTCAATCATGCTAAATACTTGACATCGCTTCTTGCGATAAAGCAAAACTACAGCGCTCATAGTTCATCACCTCGTGTGGTACTAAATGTCCCATTATTTACTGCGCGTCTAAACTATAATAATTTTTTAAAGAGAGATTTATTGCCTCAGTGTCATCAATGGGCGAAAGTATGATGAAGGATGCAGTTATTAAAGTAATGGAAAACGGTTACCTGATTTTATGAAGTCCAATAGAGAGCGATGGTATGGTCCCTGCGTCCAGGCATTATATGAAGCAGGGTTGCTTGGTGAAAGACCCGCTACCTTCAGGTGCCGGATCCTTGTAGGCTTGAGAGCAGGGCAGTCCCGCAGTAAGTGCTGAATGTCGACTTCAATGTCCTCGCGTTTACGTATCGGGCACCCAGGCCGAGGAAAGAAATCTCGGTACTGAGGCCACTTGCGAGTGACGGCAATAATTTCATGCGAAACTTTACCTCGGAACAAGCAGAACGGAAGCGCCCTTGGAATGTAGTTTGCATTGTCACCATAACAGTGTCCAGCCAAATTTTAGTACGAAGTTATAGCGAGCGGGTGGAGTATAGTTGCTCAGGCGGTGTTGATAGTTCAACTGGCTTGCTCACTGCGCGTGTACCCACACGATGAAGAAACAATGAAAAAATGCGCATGCTTCGCACACGCTAATCTTTAGTAAAAAGGCGTTACCAAAGAAACCAAAAGCGTGCTTTTTGAGTGTTTCTGTAATGTTTTCAGCGTTTCAAGCTTTACCCGATGATGAGAGGTTAGCGCGCAGTAACTATTGGACACTGATAAAATATGTGCAGAAACGCACTTCAACTCGCGCCACAGTGACGGTCCGACTGACTTCCAGAGTAATGAGCAGACAACTCGCAATGACAGACTTGCTTCATCTGTGAATAAATGCTGTCTTTACTAAAAAATGTGGAACAATCGCAAATAGGTTCTCGAAATATCGCGGTAACAGAAAATGCATTCCAGCGCTCAAAGCGTGCTTATAAACCAGTTAATAACTTACTTGCAATGTATCACGTGCTCCGCTGGCAAAATACGCAGTGGGTATTTCTTCGTTGTACAGGTGTGTCGCGAATAAAAATAATACAGTGTGTATATAACGAAGTAACTTCTCTTCTCAGCATCAGTTTGTTCCCATACGCGGTAAACATAATTTCCAATGCTTCACCTTCAGCAGCCCCTTTGACTCGCACCTTTACTGGTACAGCTTGCGTGGCTGGCACGGGATAAATCAAGTGTGGCGCATTCTGTGTATCCGCACGGGAACGCGGGCCGATTTCCAGGCAGCCGCATGTATCATGAGTTAGGCCCATTCTAACAGCAATCAGCCTGCCCGCAAAAAGTGTTTTGTACAGACAACAGATTTGAATGCCTCCACATCCACATCCACAACGCGTCTCATATTTTGCCCGGCGCACAAGCGGAGCACATCAAGATAGAATGCCTCATCCGTCAAGCTTACAAGACAGCGCTCAGTCTTGCTCACAACACGCCTACCGACAGATTGCTAGCCCTTGGCATACACAACACACTACCCGGACTGTGCGAGGCACACTTAACCTCCCAATACGCACGTCTCGCGCGATCCAGGGCAGGCAGGGTCATCCTGCACCGTATAAAGATCAACGCCAAAAACCTAACCGAAGACTCGGAACAACTCCTCCCCGAAGTACACAGAATTCTCGCTGTCAAACCCCTACCCCGGAACATGCACCTTACGAACCACGAGGGAAGGCGCAAAGCAAGAGCCCGCGCCTTACAGGCCAAATACAAGAGCTACTACCCCACAGCCGCTTACGTGGATGCGGTGGAATATGCAACACCACCAAAAGCGTTCGAGATAGGCGCAGTGACCGGGACCGGTTCGCGCCTAACAGCCGCCACGATATACACCACCTCCTCCGAGACGGCCGAGGAAGCGGCAATTGCATTAGGATATTCAGCGATTCAAAAGCAGCCATACGCAACTTTTCGAGGGGCCGTGTCTCCCCAATTTCTCTCCAAGTCCTCAGAAGTTCCCACCACACCCCCGCAAGGAAGATCGAGCTGTTATGGGTTCCGGACCACAAGAGCAACCCGGGGAACGAGGCAGCCCACGATCACCCCCGAGGTTTCGTTGGCCTGGCAGTCGGCTCCTCTGACCCGAGTTTCTCGAAGGATGGCCTGAACTCGTTTCACGACATAACACGCCACTTTCACCTGGAAAGCGCACATTTTCCCTCCACCGTATAAATCGCTCACAAAGTCCCAGGAGACCACCTGACGTCGCTTGCAAATCCATTCTCCACCCCAACCCGGCGGTTCTTTCGCTCACGTATCCCCGGGCAATACTCCCCCCAGTGCAGCAAGTGCGGCGACAGAGCCCCTCAAGACCACATCCTGTGCAACTGTCCGGAGCATCCGCCTCCCCCGGACCTAATTCAGCTCCTAACTTCCGAGCACTGGGAGGCCGTGCTGCTCAGCTCCGACCCGGAGACCAAACCCCGAGCAGTGGAGTGAGCCTACGAGGTCGCCGCCAGCCACGGGCTGATGGCCATCTAGCGCGACCATGACCTCACCTTACCACTTTCTGCCGGCAAATAAATATTTTCCAATCCAAGCCAGTTGCCCGGCGCACACCCATGCGCAGAGTTTCTGGTCGCCTTACTTCAGGAGCCACCTGGGCCAAGTGACCGCATGTTGCACACTTACCAAAGACGCGTACGACTGCTTCCACGAAACCATTTTTGCGCTCCCTGACTGCACCCGCTGCGGACAAAAATGGGGGCCGACGAAAATACTGGAGGAGATATATCCACTCAAAGTTGCGCTAATAGAACCTTTAAAGGCATGCTTGCCTTGAAGCTATTTTTTTTGCATTCGGGTTGGCACGGTTTAAAAATTTTGCTTTTTAATCTTTCTTTCTCCTCTCAAAAATACTGCTTCGTTGATGAGCCTGAAAGTGATAATAATCTACGCTTTTTTTTTCGGGTCACCATAAGGTTTTAAGCGGCTAATCTTACCGTTTTAATCTACATATAGAACAAAGCGCGATGCCTGCAGCGACATTGCAGGGCTGGGGTCGATCCACAGTCGTCAGTCACTAGGCTTCCCGACCCGAAAATGGCGTGATTAAACCTCGTTTCTGTCGCTTGCAGAGAGCTGTTAGCGCGGGCATGGCCAAACTGCGCTGTAGCTGTGTGTGTGAAAGACGCCGATAAATTTGAACCTTAAAAAATGCGTGTCCAGAATCCTTTAATGTCGCCCATTAGAGACGCATTTTCGTCAGCTTTCTCCGAGCCAGCCACGCCCCCTGTCACTGTGAACTAGCTCTGCAGGCCTCTTTACATTGTTCATTTTTTTTCAACAAATTTCGACCCTGTTTCTGTTTTTTTTTTCCTAAAGTGTGCATTTCGAAAAAGAAGCTTATAGAAGAGCTTCGAAGGTCGGTTCTTCGAAGGCCCACGCACAGAGTTGTAGCGATGTGGTGTCTACCGTCTCCTGAGTACTCAGCTCATACAGTTTTTTTTTTTCGAAGATTTCCGAGAATGGAACGGTCGCAGTTGTATAGCTTAGCGAAGCCCGCCGGCGTATATCACTATTTTAGGCCTGGTTAAAGTATCGGTTCGTTTTACAGCATATACTCGTATCACTAGTGTGGTGACACACTAGCAGCGTCGCTCTCTCGTCGGCGCGAAGGCCCGTCATGGCAGATGCGCCCGTCTCGCTGTTAAATTCTTATGTGTACAGCGCAACCACTTTGCGACAGAGAGGGGAGAGTATCACGGCACAAGACGCGTCGCCTGCTCGTAACGCCGACAGCCGCCTACTCTGTCACGTCGAACTCCGCCAGCGCAAAGCTAACGACACGCATATAGAGAGGCGTTTTATGCCGCGCGTAAATATAAGTTACAAAATGACAGCGCGACAACGTCCTTCGAGGTAGGGGCACGTGGAGGCTTTATGCGCATGCATGAAAAGAGAAAACCCGGCCAAAATGTGGGCACAGCGGTGATCGCGCTCTCACCGGTGCCGCTCCGTTTCCAGCTCTCTCGCATTCTCTTCCATTTCCGCTCCTCGCGTGTGTGTCGCAACTCACGCCGCATTAAAGAGCGACGGTGCGTTGTCCGCGAATTTTCTCGGAAACGGGCTGTGCGCACATCTTTCCCGCGCTCGCGCGCAAACGTAAAATTTTACGAGGGCCTCGCTTCCATCCTCTGTCGGGATCGGCCACTCCAGTCGGGAGCTCAGGAACCATTTAAAAAGGGCAATTTGTGCGAGTCGCTCCGTGTTTTTTTTTTTTGCGGGTCTTTACAATGTTGCTGCTTTTTTCTTTTATTTTCGTATGGCATCTTTTCTAACTTACCCTACAATGCGTGCACGGTACTTACGCTTCACGTGTTTCAAATTACGCGTGCTTTTTGCGCTCTTGTGGTGTCACCTTCCTTCTCTCCTGCGCAATAAAACGCGTCTATGCGAAATCTGGTGCAACATTCAGAGGACAATCACTTGTTTTTTAAAAATAAAACTGGTACTATGTGCAGCATTAGCACTAAAAATTAGATTGTTTCAAGCAGCTGCACATTTTGACCTTTCTTTTTCCTCACTGTAGTTCTTCACATACAGCGAGCATACATAAAATTACAGAAACATCAAAATAATAAAAGGCGTCATTACTCGCACAATTTACAGTAGTTATTAAGGGCATCCATGAATAGACAGTGGTGTGGAGTGGAGGATGGGACGGTCGGCATGTGTAGGTTGAAGGAACCGCAATGACCTGCTGCACATAATAGAGAATTGACCTTGAGGTTCCGGAAAGGCTGGGAAGTAATGGCAAATAAATCGACCGTGGTTGATGTCAGTGCATGGAGCTCGCAAATAATAAAATGGGCTTGCCTAGACGTTATTTATCGTGTTACTCATTATATGGGTTTGATGCCTCATCGTGTTTGGTTGGTCTCCTTCATTCAGTTTCATTGAATCTGACGGTTTCTTAATTTGCCCCAACCCCCCGCCATTCCTTCTTTTCTCCCGATGCGAGGGAACAAAATTCTCGTATCCCTCAGATGATTCCTAAATAACCGGCAATAAAGATAGTAGTGTCTATAAATTCCCGCTATAATATGCGTTTCGGTAAAATTGCATGCGAATATAACAGAGTAAAAACCGAACAAAAAAAATTGTTCTGCATTTTAAACATCGTGCGTGGTTAAGTATGCGAGGCTCCAAACGCTTTGGCACACTGAAGACAATAATTAACGACGAGCATTTCTTTCGTTACATAAAGCATTACACATGAGCTCTTACACAAAGCAAAACTCTCAACAGTCCCGAAAACTGTGCATTACTCAAGTTAAGGACAAGTTAAGTGGGCTCAAGTTAAGAAAAACGCAGCGAGCCATGGAAAAAAAAATGACAGGTGTAACAATAAGAGACCAGAAGCGGGCAGAGTGGGTGAGGGAACAAACGGTGGTTGATGACATCCTGGTCGAAATCAAGAGGAATAAATGGGCTTGGACAAGGCATGTAATGCGGAGGCAAGATAACCGCTGGTCCTTAAGGGTAACGAACTGGACACCAATAGAAGGCAAGCACAGGAGGGGGCGGCAGAAAGTTAGATGGGCGGATGAGATTAGGAAGTTTGCAGGCATAGGGTGGGCGCAGCTGGCAAAGGACAGGGTTAATTTGGGAGACATGGGAGAGGTCTCTGCCCTGCAGTGGGCGTGGCCAGGCTGATGATGATGACCTGCACAAAACTTCACAATGGCTGGATTACAGGTGAATACGAACAATTAAACAAAAAGTTCTCTCCTCGATGGTGTTCTCGGTGCTGTTCGAAGTTGCAAGCCCGCTCGTAATCCGTGGGCACGTATTCAGCAGGAGGCTTCATCGGTGGTCTAGGCGCGGCCAAGAGGCAGCCAGTCACGCCTGCCATACTACCTAACAATAGCTGCGTTCATGTGACAGAGATCTCCGGTTTTCCAGCGAAGCCATCCGCTTCAAGCACGTCTGCATTTTCCCATTGCAGACAGTTTTCTACACTCTGGCGAGCAGACCGCATGCCGGCTACTGACTGCGGCTACTCTGATGGTCGCGATTTTGCAACGGCGTATGAGCTGCAGTCCCTGAACGACATCCGCTCTGAGCCGCGAAGAAGACAATGCGTACATGGGTTCGTGAAGTGCACTCGGACCAGTCACGTGATCTTGCTGCAATACTACCACCAGCACGGAGGCAAAACCGGCTAACCATTCATAGTTAGGTATATGGGGCTTAACGCCCCTGAGTAACATGAAGGACGCCGTGGAGAAGGGCTCTGGACTGTAATTTAGATCTCCTGCAGTTCTTGAACGTGCATTGACGCCGCACAGTACACAGCCGCCTTACATTTCACCTTCATCGAAACGCGGCCGCTGCGGCTGAGATCCACCCTTAGTCTAGCCCCGCACGACCTCCTTTCTGAGCCGTAAAAAAGATAAAGCGGCTACGGGCGCGCAAGGACATTACATTTGCCGACGTGCGATCTTCCGTTCTACACATGCGCAACGCTACATTGCATCAATTCCGGCTTCACTTATTCGGCCAATTTGACTCCAAAACTTCTCAGAATGCAACCTAAAAGGCAATGCACAATGCGTGGAGTATGGCAAATTTAATTGTTTGTTAAGGAAAAACAAAAAGAGCGAAAAATTGATTTCGAGTTAGTGGTTCAACGCCAAATTAGACTCTAAAGCAGATCAGAATACAGCCTAAAAGGCAACAAAATAAAAAATTTGACAGGGACACTTAAGTTCTGGCTTACGGGTATGACGCGAGAGCCTCAATAGGTTAATACCCATAAATGCGGAAATGGTTGTTCTCTACATTCGTCGGTCTCTGAGAGACCTCATGCCACTCATGGCGCAGTGTTTCAGCGGTTAAGCGATGCGCAGCTGCCCTGCGATGGCAGGTGCTGTTACTGGTGGGGCTTGTGCGATCTAGGTTGCTCTCCCCTAACAATCTCTCGAGACCAATCATATAGTGTCTCAAAATTATCTTGGGGGGACAAGTGGCGCAATCGTCTATGCGTTTTCATTAGAAGGACACTGATTAAAACTCCATTCAACTATCTTTGTCAGTAAAAAAAAAAGGCCGCCACCGTCTGGAAAACGTTGAAGTAACGAGCGTTAGCTGTTTGGTTTACTAGATGAAGAAAGCGAAGAAGAACGCGCCGCTCGTCTCGAGAAACGGAATGTAATACGCTTTGAAACGGGGTGGATTGCCACCATGCTCGGCTACCCGTGCACGCACGCCGCCTAGTGAAACGATCGCCGCCTAGCGCCATCTATCAGGGAAATTACGATGCACGTCTACCCACTGCCGAGTTGCACTCCGTGAAGATACGCCCAAACAGAATTTGCTTCGTTTGGGGGGTCAAGGTGGGCCCAGAATTCGGCTTGCGGTGCGATTTGGTAGAGCTTCAATTATTAATTGCATGTATACAATTTTCAGCTATTATTTAATTGTGGTTTTATTTCTACACCACAACCCATAGGGTTTTATTTGAATACCAAATTCGGTATATAACTGATACCTGATTTACTGTATGCTGCGGGTCCTTGGACCCAAGATATTAAACTTATTTTGGGAATATGGCGGTGTGCTTAGCTTGAAGCACTCTGGCACGGGTCGGCCTGGTATTGCACTGCCTCCGGGATCGGCGCGGGGCACATTAGCGCGCGCCTTTTCTTTCTATCTTTCCTCTCCTATCCTTTAACTATCCTGCTTTCAGCACGCGGCAGCGAGCGTGCCTCGGCTTGAGCCAGTAGGCAGGCCCGTGCACTTTTTTTTCTTTCTTCCTATCAGCAACAGCAGCAGCAGCAGCATGTATACATGTATAGCGGTGCCGTAACGGGACAGTTTGCTACCTGTTTTAGGATATTTTTGTGAGGGGGGTGGGCAAGGGATGAGAGGGCACAATCAATTTTATTAGCCGCCATCTTGGAATCGAGAAACCGAAACTATGCCGCCATTTCGTCCCCTGACGTCAACTAACAAAGTTGCACCTCTATGCACCATATTGAACCGTGACGTCATCACTGGCACGCGGCAGGTGGTTGTTTCTACAATGCTATTGTAGATCGCGCTACAAGTCTCAATGCGAGATGCGCTGTTTTTTAGTAGTTGCAGCCACAAATGGCGCTTTTATCTCAGGGTGGTAGCAGACCTCATGAAATCTCGAAACGTGATGAGTAGTTGCCCCCATAGATGGCGTTGTGATCAAGGGTGGTAGCAGACGCCACAAAGCGACGGGGAAACAGCGAGACCATTTCCCGTCTTAAAGCTAAGATCACCAGCGCAATATGTCTCATCAGACGGGTTGCCAACCGCAATGTCGGGATGAAGGAGGAAAGCTTGATTCGGCTTGTGCACTCCTTCGTAGTTAGCCACGTCACCTAAGTTGCAGCCTTCCACAACTGGATGCAGTGTGAAAAGAATAAGATCAACGCCCTGATACGCCGAGCTTACAAGGCGGCGCTCGGACTATTCGAGTGTACGAACACCAACAAGCTCCTGAGCCTGGGGGTCCACAATACCCTTCAAGAACTTGCGGAAGCGCAACACACCACCAAGCTGGAGTGGCTCTTTATGACCTAGCCCGACAGGTGCTATACTTCAATACTTGGGCTTCAAGCCCAGGGCGCAAAAGGCGAGTAGCGACGTTCCTGTCCCGGACGGCACCCGGCGCCAGATTCGAGTAGACCCCATCCCGAGAAACATGAACCCGGAGCTTAATAAGGAGAGAAGAGCGGCGAGGGCCAAGTTCCTCATCGACTGTCATGCCAAGGACGATCAGGCCAGGTTCGTGGATGTGGCAGAATACAGGGGAGACCGCGCGGCGTTCTTAACTACCGTCATCGATGCGTCGTCAAGCGCCACGAGGGCAACGGTGAGCTTACGGGTCAGAGAGGAGTGCCAGGCGGAGGAGGTGGCCATTGCCTTGGCCATTGCCGGTCCCGGGTGCCAAACGGCGTTGTGTGATTCGCGAAGTGCAGTGCGGAATTATGCCAAGGGCAAAGTGTGTGGCGGGGCTGTCCGCGTTCTGTGCTCGGCTGACCTGCAACGAGAGAATAGGTATGTTAAAATCAAGTGGTTGCCGGCGCATGCGGGCAACGATGCTTCAGAGAAGCACGATAACCGCAACGAGACGGCACAAGCAGTGGCGCGAGCGCTGGTCAACCGCGCCACTGCAACCGACCGTCCAACGCGGTGTAGTGCCAAGGACCGCATGACGACTTTCAACGAACTTATGCAGTTTCACCGCCTGGCTCGAAGGACTTTCCCACCCCCGCACCCGGGGCTGAGCCGAGCGGATGCGGTGGTGTTCAGACAGTTACAAACTGGTTCTTTACCCACCCCAGTGTTAATGAACCATCTGTACCCAAAGGTATACGTGAGTGATGTGTGCCGCGTGTGCTAGCGCGAGAGGACTACCCTGACGCACATCCAATGGGATTGCACCAAGTTCCCCGACGAAGCTTCGACAAGTGCAATGATTCCGCCGCGACTCGCGGCTGCGGCGGAATGCTCTTACCTCGAAATCTAAACCTGGGCCATCCAGCAGGTCTCGGCGGCTGTTGAAAGACAAAGGCCGAACGAAACCGACGGAACGCTGCCCCTCAGGGCGACCGACCGCGGAAGTAACACGCGTTAGAGTTGAGTAAAGGCCACCCGCTGAGAAGACGTCAGGGCCCGCGTCACGGCGCCATTTAGTCATAGTGCCGTCCTGCAGGCGAGATAACAAAGTTTTTTCCTCGTCTTCCTCCTCCTTTTTTACTCACTTGAGGACGAGCCAATGTTAGGTGTTAGGCTCGTATGAAAATTATCAAAGCATTCCTTTCAGATTCGCTCGGTAAAAGTTGTATTGTTACGACTGAACCCATGTTCTCAGCCCAGCACGCTCGGCAAACCAAATACTAAATCTCATCTTACTTGCACGGACCTGGTAGATAAAATGCACTGCTGCCAGTTTTCCCTCTAGGTAAGTATGCGAAACTTAGCTTATAAGCTATAACCACGTAAGGAAGCTATTAAACCGCAGCAGAGAGCTTAGCGCTGCGAAGGTTGTGAATAAAATTAGAGGCTGTACGGGACTCTCGTGCTCAGGAACGACACATATAAAATGTTAAAGAGCGAATGAAGGCAGTCTTGTCGGCTACAAAAGAAGCTCACAGGTGCAGAAAAAAGTAAACGGAGCACGCTATTGCCTCCTAACAATGTGCACGCCTTGTCAGCTGTGTTATGTGCACGCTGGTAGTGAACGGTGGTGCGCGGTATCATGCACACACAATGTTTCTTCATTTCTTGTGGATAATACGTGATTGAGCTTAGAACAGAACTGTGTGCTGCGGACCTGTTCACGTATTGGCGAGCTGGGAACCTACAGCTATGTTAATTTAAAAAGCGCCGGGATAGCCGTAGTTCAACTCAGCTTCCTGCGACAGAAGGAAAAAACGATATTAGAGGGAGAGCACGAATTTACAGGCATCAATATGTCAACGCGATCGAAATTTTTATTTCTAATGGACCCCCATCAAACTCCAAGAAAAAGGCTGCAGTTTAGCTCATCAGTGCTTTACAGTGACCCCAGCAGGAATTTGTCGAATCTGACAAGCCTTCGCGAGATCCCTTGTTAGTGAGCGGTCCTTTCGGCTGAAGCCCGCACGTGTCAGAAGAAATTAAGTACTCAAGCTCACAAACGAAGCCCCAAAAGACATCTCTCATCGTAATCCCCGCTTATCCCATTCGCCTGGCTAGTTCCACCCGCACGTGTGAGCAGCGCGGGTCTTCTGCAGACGCATGCGTTTCAGGGATAGAGCTAGTGGATTTCCGAGCATATTACAGTACTCATTCGTATTAGGAGAAAAGGCAGCGTGAGCTACAGAGATACTCAAATTCACAGCGCTGTATTTCTTATCATGGTGAAAGCTTATCGATATTATTTCGAAAAGTTTTCTTCAGAGATTAGGATAGCTGCGCCTCTATTCACGTGTTGCTCCTCTAGACATTGAGCTAAATACAAAATTATCTCTCAAATCGTAGAATACGGCTGCGTTTTTTTGGAATCCACCCAGTCAAGCTAAAATAAAAAACTGAAACTGACAGAAAAAAAGAGACATGGAGGAAAAACGCTAAGGCGCCCGTGTGCTGTGCGATGTCAGTGCACGTTAAAGATCCCCAGGTGGTCGAAATTATTCCGGAGCTCTCCACTACGGCACCTAATTCTTCCTTTCTTCTTTCACTCCCTCTCTTATCCCTTCCCTTACGGCGCGGTTCAGGTGTCCAACGATATATGAGACAGATACTGCGCCATTTCCTTTCCCCCCAAAAAATCAATTATTATTATTATTCGTTATACTTTTTCAAAATATTGCAAATACTTGAAACACTACAAAATTTGCAAATATTTTAAAATACTGCAAATATTTGCCTATCAATTCGCTCAGATAAAAATAAAAATAAAAGGAAATTACAAAAGAAAAACAAAAATAGAGAAAGAAATAAAGATAAAAGACATAACAAGAAATAAAAGTACAACGTGCACTGCCGTCGTGGAAAAACCCGCGTTCTGAAAGTTCCATGCTTTCGCATTCCTGCACGTAAGCAGACTTAAGTGCCCTCAGAATTTTTTTACTACCACCTTTATTTATATATAAATTCTATTTACATTAACATTTGACCAGTTTCTAATCCTGATCGCGTATCTTTACGTCACCGGCCTTCTTCTGAGCCCCCGATCTTCCAATCGCTTTTTGCTAACATTTACTGCAGGTTCATTCACATTAACTTTGCTATCTGTTAACGCTAGATACTCAGGGAGAATGACTGTACCAGTGTCATCGTCTGGACGGATTCTTCCGCATCCTAGCAAAGATCCTGCTGAGCGGCAACAGAGGTGCAGATGGTTGATGAATCTGAATGACTGGGACAACCTGCGAGCGCCTTGAGGAGCGAAATCCTGCGCAATTTTGACGCCGGAGCAGAGAGGCGCTCGCCTTATCGGAAAAAGCAGCAGTATGCAGCCGCACGCCATCAGGCGAAGAGCTGAAGAGGAAAAGCGGCCGAATGGTGCACTACGCCGTGCTGTGCCTGTCCTGAAATAGCGTTTATTTTCGGTGCCTACTGTCGGAAGTTTTGTGTGCGCGTGTCCCGAAGTCGTCAGGAAGGCAACATTACTGCGTATGATCAAAATCTATTTTTCATGGTTTTGCATTATTTCTTACTTGCTGCTACCTCGTTCACCAAACCTAACCTGCTTTTACCCACTTGAGTTATGTATTCACTGCTCAGCCCAAGCTCGCATATGCTGACGTGCTGTGTGACTCGTGATTGTTTCCTGCGATTACTGGGTAAGCTTCAAAGGAAGGCTACATTTCGTACGACCATGAAGCGCTGTTCATTAGATGAAGTGTGTCAAGCTTGAGATTTTCCAGTACGTCTACGTTTCATTAACAAATTAACGCTGTGAGCATGAATGTTGTGCAGATGCTTAAGCAGCCATACTTTACCCCTGTGTAATGCCGTTAAGAAATTATGCAATATTCTTGCGGGATTTAAAAAGTCTACGCTACTCCACGTCAATGCTCCACGGAAGCGACGATAACACTCTCTTGTCCTTGGCGTGTACGACACTGTCAAAAAGGAAGCAGGACTATGGCACTCGTTGCAACCTGTAGCATCCTGGGCGATGAAGGCGTGGGCCGAATTATGGAACGCTCTCAATCTGAAGACAGTTTCAAAATAATCTCAAAGCCTCGCTCCTATTGGTCGGCTCTGACCACACCCTGACCGCAATCAGGGCTACCGATAGGAGTAAGGCCTTGATATTATTTCGAGACTCTCTTAAGATTGAGAGCGTTCCGTAATTCGGCTCCAGTCGAATACGAATAGTCAACACTGCCTTACAGGCACTGAAATCTCGGCCAGAAAATATTGCGCACGGCTACGTCTCGCAGAAGAAAATGTTATTGGAACCTTGACGAGGCATACTTAAAAGGTAAGGCCACCTATACGCTACCATTAAGAAACTGGCGCGGAAGCGGCTGCGGCGCGGCCCCACGCGGGCTGCCTCACGTAAGGGCTGACTGCGCGACGGAGCATGATCCGCCCGATCGGCGCTCGTCTGCATCGATTTGTAATCAGGCCGGAGCAGTTCACTACAACCGACCCCAGCGTGTCTATGAAAGCAGCGGTTTCGCCCCGTTCTCCGGTGTGCGCGAGATTGCTTCTCATTTGAGCCCTGATATCCTTTTAATCTCCCAACGGCTGTTGCCACTTCGCCCGATATTCGGTCATGCGGCGCCGGGGAAAGCGGCTTCTCGCAGCGCTCGACGGCTACAAGGGCTGTGTGGCGTGTTTAGTGCCTTCAATACCGAGTGAACATCGAACGCTTTCCTTCCGGCTGTCTCCGCCATTGTGCACGTCTCCAGCCCGCGTACTGTTTTTTTTTAGCTGAGAGGAAAGTCAAGGAATGGGGGGAAGGGGGGGGGGGGGGGGGGCTTTGTGCTCTTTTCTGCTCGGTGTCATTTTTCCGAGCTAGAGATGACGATTTCATGCTGAACGTGACAGTGCGAATGATTAAGCTGCCGGGAGTATGCGGGCTGATACTGGCGCGGGTTTGCCGCACTATTCGAGTCTTGCGTACGCGCCAGAAGAGTTAACGAAAGACTATAAACAATTAAAAAAAATAAAATGTTTCCTTTTTAATTACGCTGTTGTGTTGTTCTCGCGCTTTATAAACTTCGCCTGCTCCATCGGTGTTGCAACTCATTACCTCACAAATGACATTTTTCTAAACCATAGTTTTTCTTATGCTTTGATATCTTATAGCAGTAAGAAAGGATAGGGAAAAGGTCCTGAGCTAAGAGACGGCTTTATCTTAGTTTTTAAGAACTCGCTAATGCTCCTCATTGTGCATAAAACGGCCCTTTCTTGAACGAGGTATCTGACGACGTAGAAGTCCTTCAGTGCGGCCTAGCAGTCAAAAAACTGCATTTCGCAACAAAACAAAGGTCCCGTCAACAAAAAAAAATAAAGCACACCGCTATTCTTGCCTGCTCCTGTCATTTCACGACGTTGTAAAAAAAAAGCTATTGCAGTGTTTTAGTAAACATGGTTCGAATGCAACCATCTTCTTGCAATTTGACGATATCCCATTAAAAAAAATGGTGCAATGCGCTCTATCACGGCAACGTACAGCATTCCATAAGAAATCTTCCTACTCATGAAAGCTCACAGCAAATGTAAATTGTTTGCTGTTTAGAAACTCCTAACTCGGTGGTGAAAATATCTGCAACTTAGTAAGTCCTGTCCAGAGAACCTATCCTAGAGCTCTCTGTTGTAACCGTCAACACAAAACTGACATTGCCATCTTTAAAAATTCTACCACCAATTGCAGGCACTAATTTAAAGACCTTGGAAACACTTCATTTAAAATATCTTGTGTGTACGCGGGGAGTAGGAGCAGGGGGAGAGCTATTGTTTTCTTGTGTGCACGTGTCCATCACTTCCAACTTGATAAATCATGCCTCTATCTCTAATTTGACTACCAGTGCAGTTATTCAAATACAATGAAGACAGCACAAACGTGGCTAATAAAGTCCTCGCCACTTGACTCTCTCCTCCTCTCTGATGGATATAAATGAAATAACAAAAACCATTTAATCAATCCTACCGCCTTTCCTGCCTAATTGAGGCGCTCGCTACCGAAATTCAGTCCCGTATCTTTCTTTTCGCATACCATGACAGGCGCTCATATTTCCCAGTAAGTGGACACAGTGCGGGATATGAAACGCTGTGAATTAAATATACCCGAGCCTTTTGAGCAGTCAGTTCCAGTTTATATCTCTCACAGCTTGTGTTCTGCTTCTGTGCATTTTGGCGTTCATAACTGGTCAAAGGCAGGATATTTGGTTACAAGTTTTTCTCGTGGAACTTAGCAAGAAATATATCTGGTCTTACCGCAGGATAGACTAAACAGGCTGCTTCCTACTTACAGATGAGTCAGTGATTTTTAGGGTTGCTATAGCGATTCGAAACTCCGTGCCGAGAGCTTGGCGTTTTTTTACCACCTCGAGCGTAAAAACTTTTCTGCTAGCAGCTGCGTTTATTGCGACTATCTAGCTTCCGAAGCTAAAAAAATCTGAATCTTGTTTCCCACACGTGGGACAAAGCTCAAGGGTGAAAAAAAAAACATGACTGAAACGAAAACGCAGGAGAAGCTGTTACCCTCTTTGTGCTCGTCTCATAAAGTCTTACAGCATGAAGATGATCATCTATAGCTGTTGTGGCTTAGTGATAACACTAGGCAAAGGAGACAACACAACCCAGACAACACAACACAGCGCCTGTGTTGTGTTCTCGCTCCGTCCTGTGTTAGAGCTGTTCCCAAAAAGGAGACAAGTTTGCAGCACGGGGCTATTTTTCGTCGCAAAGGAAAACAAATAAAATAAAAGTTGAGAAAAATAACTACCGAGATAGGATGAATGGCTGAAAAATGCTCTGAGCTGCATATCGATCCGTTTCTATCCGAACCTTTCAAAACAAAACTCGTTTCTTGGTGCTATGTGCTCTCACGAACACAAAGGCCCATGCTACACGCCGCTCTTTACATTTTTTGTACGCGTTACGTTAAGAGGCGGCTGTCACCGCTTTGAAGTCCGGAAGCTCGTTGAGGCCATAGCGGAAGTCATAACTCACAGTTTTCACAGCGGCACCGTCCTAATGAGAGTCCTCCATGTATGAGCCAAAACGCCGGAAGCGCTCAAAACCTCTAGCAGTTTGGAAAATTTGGTAGGCCTATTTTTGTCTGTTTTTTTTTCACAATCAGGTATTCTAAGAAGAAGCAAGCAGGTCATTTTTCCACTTTTTCTCAATTTTCTGTAGGTTGAGCTTTTTTTAAATAAAGCCCAAACGTGGTGCTGTTACGAACATCGACAACCTCTTCGACGACACACACTAAATATGAGATGCATGTGCGCGGTTGATTGAACTTCTTCAATCTCAGGAAATCATCTGCTTATGTAGCATGTTTAATAACAAAGTGGTACCACAGCCGAGGCATCAGAAACCGGTCGAGTAATATGTACAGACACGTAAATTAAATATATCTTTTCAATAACAGGTGGCTTATTTTCCTTACTTTGTATCGGACGCAATTAACATCACCATACTAAATATACGCGCCACTTCTGCTTTGAATTTCATGCCAATTGTGTACGGTATGCTCAAAATTCTGTCATATATATTTACTGCATGGCTGGCGTGGGGTTTTGAATCACGAGACCGGAAGCGCCCACGTGACTTCGCGAAACTGCACTGCATGCATGGACCAGCGGAGTTGCACCGCGGAGCTGACAGAAAGAGGTCACAGTGCGCGTTTCACTTCACCTGGCTGCAGCGATAGGACAAGTCTAAAGTCGCATACGCACACTTCGCAGATTAGTCCCTTTTTTGTGTCTACTTTTATACGCACTGCCGCTGCTCACATAATGATTTCCGTGCTTCAATCTGAGCTGTTACGGATGTCCTGGTACCTCAAACTGCTGAGCATTCAAGCGTGTCATCCTTAAGAATAGCCTTACTCACAGCGAATGCAGATTTTTAGTTCATTCACTGTGCTCTGTAGTTTTTTTCGAGCGTGATGAGCGCTAAGAGGGAGGTCCATTGAACTTTTTAAAACAAAAATAAAGACATAAACGGCAATATTGCAATCACTGAAGGAGACACTCGAATGGTACAGCTAGATATACACAGAAAACTTTTTCCTTCGTCCTTAGCGAAAAGTACATGAAGATCAGCTAAGATAGCCTCTAGTAATTTTGACAAGTTTGCACCACAAAATTATGCACAAGAGAGGGAAATCAAGCAACTAAATGTGCAGGCAACAAAGTCAGAAGAAAGGTCAGCAAGCCTAAACTACAACGCTAGTAATATTGCTGCGTTTAGCTCAAAATCAATCTATTTTGTCTTAGAGTGGTAAATTAACGAAGTGTTTTAGTTGGCCCACGCACCAAATTCCGAGAAGGATAAATATGCTCTACCGAAGAGTCTTTCACTCGTAACAGAAACTTGGCCCTCGCTTTAATAGTAATAGTGTCGTTCAGAAATATACTTATAAGGAAAAAAGTACCAATAATGACTCCTTAGGGACACCCGAGATGCACCTGTGTTTTGTGTCGAGAGAGGCTGTTCATATTAACATAGGAAAAATGGCCTCAGAGATAAAATTTGATGCCAAGCAGTAATTTACCACTAATATAGCAAGATATTAATTTTCAAGAAGTTCGCCTTTGGTTAAATAGTCAAAGGCCTCAATGAAATACATAAATATGGAAGGTAAAAACTCTTACTTTCCACATTTCTCATTAAGTATTCTCTCTGGTCTAATAAAGGGAGTTTTGCTGAGAAAAATTTGCGGAAACCATACTGCGCATTAGTTATAAAATTAAAATTTTAAAAGTATCACAGTGCACCGTAATGATTTTTTCAGGGCCCTTTGATGATACGGATATGACTGAGACCGGGCGATGATTATAAAATTTAATGTGGTGATCTTTTTTTATTGATAGCTTTTACTTTTCGCTACTTCCACGTTAGAAAAGAGCACAGCCCAATAATGGCTTTGAATGTATATGCCGCAACCAGAGGATATAATATCCAGAGCAATCTTTACCGGTCTTCTTTTTACTTCTTGTGCATTACATCTGCGTGAATTTTTGAGCTGCTCAATTGTTGCATAAATTCCTTGGCGAATAATAGAAATAAACTGCTAGAAGGATGTACGTTAATTGAATAATTATTGCCACGTCACAGCGGAAGCACTGAAATATCAGTGAGATGGTCGTTAAAAGCATATACTGAGGCAGTGCCGTGCACTATTTCATGATTTATTTCAATTTCTTCTATTTAAGCTGGCATAGATGGCCGGCCAAGTACCTCGCAGAGCCTTCTTTAAGTGGCGATTATCAGTGCGGTGCAATTTTTATGAATACAGGTAGCAGTTATGCCGGAAAAACCGAATAGAGCCACTTGCGCACCTGGAGCTGTTTACACGAAGCAAGTATCTCAGGTTAAATTTAACGTGAGTAAAAAAGGGACTACGTTTCTGGAACGCCCATCGAGTTGTCACACGGTTAACCAGTAATTCTTACTCGTTCGTCTGCTATGCCTCGCTGCAAGCAGAACAAAACACAAAACAATTTTTTTCCGCAAGGCTTCGTATTTTCTCGTTTCGTTCACCCTACAGTGTTCCCGCGCTGAAGTGTTGTACTGAAGACTGGATTATTATTCCTCACGCTTGAAATCGTAGATCCGATAGGCATTTATGCGGTCTATCGTTCGGGAAGTGATTCGAAATGCGCATGGCGCTTGCTAACGTTCATGCGTAGCATACTAGTGAGTGCAGCGTACAAAAACAGGTTGAAGTAGCCGCCTTGGGTGAAGCTACAATCGACAGCTTCGATGCCTTACTGAAGTTAGTCTGCAGGGCTGGCGTCGCGTCCTTGTCCAGGTATCCACACGTTCTTTGTCGGCCTGTAAAGGGTGCATCGCCACATGCACACTTGCATAGTGGTGAGGATACAATACAATTGGCTGCTCAGAGCGCCTCACGGGGGATCGATCCAGTGACTGTCATCAGTAAGCGTCATGGATACTTAAGCAAATAATGAATAAGGCGTCGGCGCCGAATTTGCTTTTTCTTTTATTATTGCTATGTACAGTCTTGCATATATGCTGCCGCAGTGGCTAAGTGGTTACGGCGCTCCGCTGCTGGCCCGAAAGACGCGGGTTCGATCCCGGCCGTGGCGGTTGAATTTCGATGGAGGCGAAATTCTAGAGGCCCGTGTACTGTGCGATGTCAGTGCACATTAAAGAACCCCAGAAGGTCGACATTTCCGGAGTCCTTCACTACGGCGTCTCTCATAGCCTGAGTCGCTTTGAGACGTTAAACGCCCATAAACCAAACCAAACTAGTCTTGCATATATTGTTAAAAGAAGGCCACCATGAATTCTAAATTATTTAGTTCTCATCGCACTTCCTCACCACTGAAAAAAAAATGAAATGCCGATTACACAGAATTAAAAGAGAAAATTATCGCTAGGGTTAATGTAATAATAGTAACGACGAAAACAAAAAATATGAGATCTATTACGTACACTGCTTGACGTAAAGCGGTTATGCTGTGAAGATAATTTAGGCGCTTAGTAATAGACGTGGCGTATAGGAAACTAAGTGGCGACTTTCTGCCGCAAGAGAAGAGTCTTTCAACACGAACCATTGCAAGCTTTAGCTCCATAATGACAGTAAGCTACTAAGCTAGCTGAAAGGTTGCTACAGACGTACGCTGCTTTGCCAATTAAAAGCGCCCCAGGAGATCTTTTCTTTATTCTGTGCATTCGCGTGGATGATATTTACTTATGTATGGCCAAAGAAGTAGTAGCGTTTTAACATAGTTAAACCGAGTAGGCGTGCCAAAGCATGTGTTTAGCCTGGTTGGCTCATGGTGTTGCATTGCAGGGTCGTCGACACGTCTGGCGGCGGTATTAGACTCAAGTTAAGCTCTGATCGAGTTTAAGCCGATCTGATCTGCTTGCGCTGGAGATGGAAGTTGATGAAGACTGCGATGTGCAATGCACAGCGCGAGAATATTTTGCAGTTTAACGCGAGGCATGATCGGCTGCGGCAATAATGGCATAGTGCTCTCGTGGAGTGGCTAGCGAAACTGATCTGTTCGCACCGCCGCTGGTTCGAAACCCAGTCACGACAATATTTATTTTATTTCTGCATGGGTGTTGCTGTCCTAGGTTTACCCAAGGTCACCCTCAAGGTACGCCCCATTTGCCTACAGCTGGCGCGACGCTTGTCCGAACTTACCCCAGCTGCCCCGAATTACTCCGAAGCTTCACACAAGATTCTAGGTCGGGACCAAGTTATCTAGTGCTTTCGCACTAAAACCTACGAGAAACCTCCGGCCTCCAAAAATACGGTACCCCACGTACCACGGCGGCCGGGAACGCAGAATACACAGGCATAGCTCCCACATCTAAAAGTCTCCCTTAACTGGCACCGTTTCTTAAGGGCGATGAGATACAGAAGTAGTAAATTTGTGGGCAATATTACCGCAATTAAGTTCTCTGTTACTACTTTCTAAGCGTTTGAAGATGGTCCCACATAAAGTCAGTAAATTTTGGTTAATGGAGTAATTACTGATTAGCATTCACCTCTCCGCAACCAGATAGCTAACAAGGAGATATATATGCCTCAAAGTCGCAGTTATTAGATAGACTCTATTCACTATCAGATTTGGAGGGTGGCAGGAGCCTCCTCCGCAGAGCCTCCACAGAATTAGTTATGTGCAGCCAGCTTTCGCTCATCATAGTTTTCATCATTTGGCTTCTCTCTTGTAGCGTGCAGCAAGAAAAAAAACCAAAAAAAATAGAGAACGGTAATCATGTGAACATATCTGTTTATTGACTAGGAAACTGCAGTAGCGACCGGATAACGTAACACTTCGAGAAACTAAAGGATCCTGTACCATAACTAGTGACTGTACTCTTCAAAACATGAAGAGGGGCTCGCAGCATTGATTCGTGCATAAATTAAACGTAAGAAAAGCTCTATGAGGGTTTCGCAGCTTGAAAGAAGACGTCACTGACAGTGCAACGCATCCTAGATATTAAGAAATTGCTTCTTTCAAATAACCTTTAAGGAAAGTATTTGTTTGATGCTACGGCCATAACATGGCTTAACCCCCCCCCCCCCCCCCTCTTGCCTATGCTGCTTAATTTATATGAAAATATTGTTCTACCCAACTGAAAGTAATGTTAATAAAATAGCATTTCATCTGTTTGTTTTTCTCAACTGAACACAGTTCTACTGAATTCATTGTAAGGAGACTCAGGATAATATAAAACCCCAAGGCAAACGTCAGCGTTCGTGATTGTGTTCTTAATTTAACGTGCGTTTAAGTTAAGATGCGGTGAAATTGCGTGCACAGCTACAGCGACCAACCATAGCGTCTTGCTGTTCTGGCTGTGAAACACCACTGTACAGTATTTCATGCCTCTGACGCTTATGTTGATTGTGGCTTCTTTCCGTTTCTTGCCGTCTCCGCACTGCACCCGAACATTTACTGCAATTCTTGTGCCGATTCGGAGCCTTTGATACGAGCCGCCCCGTCCTTTTGCACTAAAGCTGAGAGTAGAGCTGACTTGCTTCTTTTTGCTTTGCATGAATGCGTGTGTTTAAGCTTCATGGGAAGAAGCCGACGTGCAGGTGGCATAAGGAAAGCCCTCTGGGAACTCGCACAGGCGAAGGGCGTTGTACGCTGGTCAACCCCTTCGAAACGAGGCAAATAAACACCCCCTGCAGCGATTTTCGAGCAAGACTGCGAGAAGTGCGCTGGAGACTAGACAGTAGCGCTCGATTGTACTGCGGTGAAGTCACTGAGGAGAAATAAAGGGAACTACAGCCAAAACAGACCCACCCTTCTTGCCTCAAGCAACGGCCACACTATGCCAGTCAAGGCAGAATAAAAATATGGAACCCACCCAGGCGGTCTCGCCAAAGCGAGGCTTCGTAAAGACGAGCCAATTTTAATTTAGGCGTACATCATATGCTTGTGCGTCCAGCGAGGCACGCGTAGCGGCATAGTGGGCTCGTTATAGCCCGCACTCTCTCTCACACAGCGACGCAGCTGCGAAGGAGACCACGCGGAACCCTTCGCGCCCGGCCAGGGGGCAAGCGCAGCGAAGAAGTTCGCGGGTATACGGGACAGTCTTTATTTACAGTCGGCCCGCGGAGTCCCCAAAGGTTAGGCGTCATATTTATCCTGAGCAGCGGGAGGAACGTGGGAGGAAGTAAGTCCTCTCTGGCCGTCCGCCACCGACCACGGTACACGCTTCGGAGCTCGTTTTTATTTCCGCGGTCGCTGCTGCAGCGGAAGCGCCGCGGCCTCCTTGACAGCGCCGCGCACGTGTTCCTCGGTCGCCGCCCTGAAACTTTAAACAGGGCCTGCAGCCGGCGCGATGATAATTTATTATTTCTTAACGCTGCAACGTTGTTCTCATTTTTTCCTTTGACTTTGCGGCGGGGCGTGTGGCGGCTAGCGCGCGGCCCTTGGAGTGAATTTACCAGCTCCACGTGTTTCATTACTCGCTGTTTTGTTGACCTTCTGCCTCGAGAGAAACGGAGAAGGGCGGGCTGGCGTGGGCTTCGACGTTGCTTTAAGGCAGCTTCTATTCACTCGCTAGTGTTCGCTTGCGCACCGTTAGTTTGTAATGACGTATCTTTTTCCCTGCGTTTCTCAGTGCTTAGTCTTGGAATCGATACGTATGCTCATGATATCAGGTACTATGCAGTATGCCTCGGCTCTTTTGCAGACTGCGATATATTACTAGTTTTATGATTGCCGGGTTACTGTGATCATTCGTTACCCGGTAGCTTTTGCTCTTGTTACCAAGCGCTAACGTATGCTTTGCAGTCCAAAGTACGTTAAAGCAGGGGGTAACGGAATTGAAAGAGGCTTGCAGATCTGGCTTTAATGAAGAAACAGTGAAAATGATGACAAATTATGGAGAATGCTTTAGTACGCCACCTGTTTTGCATGCACAGATGTTCATCCCATAGCTCGTGACGACTTGCTAAGCTAGTTCTGTGTAACTGAATAAAGAATTCAAAATCAACTTACTGTTGCACACTCTTTCCGTGGTTTTATTTACTTTAACTTGTTTTCAACTTTTTCCAGCTTGAGAAAGTAGTGTGTTTCCTCCTTGTAAAATTAATCATTAACAACGGTCAAATTGCAAAGTGTAAATTTAAACACGCTCGTACTGGTACTTGCACCACTGGTGTCATTGTCTAACGTAATGTCATAATATGCTGCACCTGAGCCGCCATGGTAACGCACCCTCGAAAGCGTTCTTATGCCTAGCTCAAGTTTGGTGCCTTGATCCCGGTCTCAGTCATTACATTTCAAAGAAAGCGGACAAGAAAAAATCTTCCGAACTGAGTATCTGCTGCCCGTCAAAGAACCTTTGGGGGCCGAAGCTATCTCGATGGGGCAATCGAACACCGTTCCTGACAACCCAGGCAGGCTTGACTCAAAAAAAAAAAAAAACACGTGACATTGTTTACTTCAGTCGCTGTCCTATATTCATTCTGGTACAACAATCAGTTTAATATAATTCTGCCTACCTTGAAAAAGCGCACAGTTATATTTAATCCTGAGAAGCAGCTTGAAACAGAACATGACACACAGCACAGAATAAACGGCATGGCGCTGTCGTAGCTGTTTTCTTGTATTCTGAAGAAAACCCGCTCTAGTTCAGCCCATTCCAGTTAGATAGTAGAAAAGTAATTGTTCGACGGACTTCCAGTGAGGATCCCAACATCAAGACCTGACGCTGCGTGTGGGCTTCGCCCTTTGGCGCTGGAGCTCACACTTTCAGCGTGGAACACGGGAGAGTTTTGCAACCTCCGCCTCAAGGCACTGGAACCTGGACTGCGCCTTCGTCTTCCACGTAACTTAGCACGTCGCGACCCAACATTGTTATGCCGTTTATGGTTCGGCGTTACTTTTACCAACCACTATGCTTTCCGGATGGGGATGGCCGACAGCCCTGCCTGTGAGAGCTGCGGTTGTGTGGAGACCATCGCTCATCTTCTCTGTGAGTGCCCTGCATTTGCGAGTGCAAGACATACACTGTGTTGTGCCCTGGACCACCTCGATCCTCGCCCATTAACAGAGCAAAAGATCCTCGGTCCGTGGCCACAGCAGTCGACTGCCCTCAAGGCATACAAGGCACTCTTTGCCTACTTGAGAGCGACTGGACTGAGTGACAAATTGTGACAGCGTTGTGCGTGTGTGTGTGGTTATGCCTTTTTCCTCTTCTCTCTTCCTCCTTTTAGTCCCCTAATTCCTCTTCTCCAGTGCAGGGTAGCCAACCGGAACTCCTTTCTGGTTAACATCCCTGCCTTTCCCTCCTGCTCTTTATAATATATATATATATATATATATATATTATTTATATATATATATATATATATATATATATATATATATATATATATATATATTTATTATATAATATATATATATAGTATATATAATTGTTCGAGACGTCTGCTAAACAAATTAGTGATGATATAGGAAACGCGGTAACGGAGATACATGTCGTTACATTTTGTTATTGGTTCAGTGACAAAAAAAAACAGACTACAGAGTTCTGGTAAATATATTGCCGCGCTGTATATTCAGCGGAACTGCTAATAACTCTTGATAACTAGCACATCGCTCTTGAGTTTTTACTGATATTCGAGATAAATGTGATAAACTTCGAGCACACACCATCTCGGTGAGCATTTTTTTGGCAGAAACTTTGGCATTAATGCCGCAATCAAGACTTTACGCCTGACCACCCTTTGCCAAATGGCGCATCTAACACCCCGCAGCCGGCAATCAGTCAGCGGAACGCGTCACAAACATGACGTTCGTGAGGAATATAGAAGGACATATCGAACTTAGAATTAATAGGCAACGCGGCCTACAATACGAGGACAACAGACCGTTAAAAGTGCCCATAATGCCGTACGAACTATGGGTTTCAGAGTCTTAGGAATAACCTGCCTCGATTACTAAATGAACATATTAAAGCGGGAACAGATATTTTAGGGACTAAATTTCCGGAACCTGAAGGCGTTGTTTTATTAATTTGCATGTTCCCTAATACACACCACACATTTCATAAACAAAACACCTTGTACAGATATTTAGCCACTGTTTCATTATGACTGCATGTCTTTATTTCCCGACCGTTCCATGAGCTTGTCGCCATACCTTTCATAAAAATGCCAAGTTATAATTTTGTTTGTCTCAGTCTATTATTCTGTATATTTTTTTCTGTACATTTGTTTCTGGATTGTGTTGCTTCGTTGCCGTCAATGCCAGGGGGGACCAAGATTTTTTTTTTTCAAGCCGTAAAGGAACGGCTTTTCTTCTTGGCCCCTTTCACGATGTGTACGTCATGTTGTGAAGAACAAATAAAAATGAATGAATGAAAGGTAAAATACATGGAACGGCCTATCAGCTTTCTCTGTTATTGTTTCCAGACGCTAGCTTCAGATTAAAGTAAACACCGACGCTCATTCTTTTGTATGGACGCTTTTTTTTTTCCTTTCGTAATCTTGTGCCTAGTCACAGTCTGGGCAGCGGTGTTTCAGTGGATCATCAATACCCGTTAGATTAAAATATAAAAACCACATCTGGTTGCCTGAAAAACCTGCTCACGCTACTGATGGAACTTCTCTCCGTGTCGAGGCTGACAGCTCGAGAACTTTATTACGGGCCTTGAGAAGTGTCTGCAGTTATGTTAATGAGGTAGTAACATAACCGCACACCTGACAGAGGTGAAATTTAGTTACACCCTGACAGAGCTGAAATCCTTTTGATTTTACCTGCAGTGCCTGTGCATATGTGAGCTCATTTATTAAAGAGGCGAGCAAGGCCCAGCTCTTAGCCTGCTCACAATATTATTTTTTTTTCGAAACACTTGTTTGTGATTTTGTTACTGCTCTAATAAGGGAATACGCAGGCTATTGACGACGTCGTTAATTTAGTACAACCACAATGCAAACAGTAGGCTCTAGCCAGTCATCGGCCTTAGACGTTGCGCTCGCTCTCGGGTCCTCTATTGGTGCAAAGGAACTGTTTGTCATGCTTCTAATGATATAGAATTTTTTAATGCCGAAAGCCTTTTGTGGCCAATTAGCAACGGAGCCAGGCGTCGATGCTGGCGTCCAGGAAAAGTGGTCTACAAAGCCCCCAATGACGTCACCAGCAAAGGAAAAAACTGGAGGGGACACTTCAGCTCCGCCTGTAAGGAGTAGTGTGACGCCATAGCGGAAAGGGTTAATTCCCATTACATGCAGAAGGTCATTGTATACGTTCATAGATCCCTGTGAGTCCTCATACCCCTCCTGGCGCAGTAGTTCAGCGGTTAGGTGGTGCGCCACTGACCTACGATGGCAGATGCTCTCAGCTGTGGGCCTACTGCGACCCAGGTTGCTATTCCCGAGCGACCAGTCATTAATTCAACTACAACCTGCCACGGTGGGCAGTTTTCTCACACTCCAATGAGCAGGTTGTGATGACGCCGCAAGTTCATGTGGCCTAGGTGGCCCACCTGCCTCGCAGGTTGCTTCCGGGCGACTACCTGCCAGAGCCATGTCCGTGATTTTTCGCTCACCACGCCTACGCCGACATCGGACTTTCTGGAAAATGTGGCCTTTTACGCTATAGCGTTGAAAATTTTCTTCCGATGGTGCGGGGATTAACCCAAGAGCCTTCAGACTGCGAGGCGACCACGCAATCTATAGGCCACATAAACGCGTTATTTCTTGGCGAATCAAGGTGAACCTAGTGTATGCGTTTTCTTGCGCCTGTATGATTATTTAGGCAAAAACAAATTAAAAAAATTATGCTTTCGCCTTCAAACCACGTAAGTAGTCCTAACTGTCCCCGAAATTTTTTTTCGCAAACTAATGCGACCAAATTTATCGAGGAATGTAGTTAAGGGCAAGCAAATTTCGGTGTGCCCAAGGAATCCTGAGCTGTTCTGTACTGTGCTCTAAATAAAGGATTTTCGCAGTCTCACCCTTACATCATCAAACGCGGAGCGTCACCAACCGTTAACCCGATTCGATGGACGCATCTCGCAGTGTTTCTTTGGCTCGGTTTCTTGATGCAGTATTTTTGAAGGCTGTAGCGTATTTACGCCTT
>JARKHS020007489.1:0-11403 GCA_030143305.2 Amblyomma americanum
GAGGATTTTTTTCTATCCACTAATGTCTGTTTGCTGAACTTGTGTAAACCCACATACTGTTCCCCATCCTCGGGGAGAATGAGCGTTTTAGATTTGTTTTTTAGTTTACCGCCTGTTTTTAGCGATTTGAACTGGAGT
The DNA here is from genome assembly GCA_030143305.2 of Amblyomma americanum. Classification (NCBI taxonomy): domain Eukaryota; kingdom Metazoa; phylum Arthropoda; class Arachnida; order Ixodida; family Ixodidae; genus Amblyomma; species Amblyomma americanum. The sequence goes on from JARKHS020007489.1 coordinate 139, forward strand.
GTTTTAGACAATCCATATGGAAGCGATCATCTTCCTGTTATAATAGTTCTGTCATCCTCGCCAACGTGTATTTCAATGAAACCGCGGCGTTAGAAACTACATTTAGCTGATTGGGCATTGTTTTAAAAAAAAAGTCCAGTTTACAGGATATAATTTTAGAAAACCACAGCGTAGATGAGATAAATGAAATGTTCACAACATGCATTCTTTGTGCTGCACATGTATCAATTTCAAAATCCACAGGAGTGTTGTGCCAGAACCACAAAATTTTGTACACACGGGATTGTAAGGAGGCAAAAAAACTGCAGAATAATGCTTGGGGAGTGTTTCGCAGATACCCAATTCATGAGAACCTTATTTTTTTCAAAAAGGCAAGAGCACATGCGAGGGGTATCTGGTGCAAGGGAGAGAAAACATCATGGCAAATTTGTGTCTCTTCTATAAACAGCTCAACCACATCAAAAAAAAATGTGGGAGCAAGTTCGAAAATTAAATGGCCGCTACTCACCTTTCACAATTCTTCTTTTCACTACACCTGTTACATAAACGAGTTTAGGGGAACAGGCAGACATATCGGGGGAGCACTTCACTGTAGTTTCCGGTTCATCACACTACAGTCGAACGTCGTTTTAACGAAGTAGCATCGGGACCGTAAATGAGTTTGTTATACTCGATATTCGTTTTAACAGTGTGCGTAAATATCGGCTCTGACAAATCCGCAATTTGTCTCGCGCAAATACTCTAAATACTAAAAGGCATTATTCCGGGCTTCGAACCCACTATAAAAGAGGTAATTCTTACCTGTCTCCTTATGGTTTGTGGCATTTAAAACAAAATAGAGCGTAGTATGGGAAAGTCAAATTACAAAAGAACAAGGTTCGACAAAACAGGTCTCCGTTCGTTTATTTGAAGAAGGATGTGATATTCGTCTGGTGGCCTTTCACAGCACTGAACAGAGTAAAGTTTTCCACAGTGTCCATGCACACGAGGGCCTTTTCTACCTCAGCAGTTTGGTCGTCGGCAGTTTTTCCAAATAGCCTTTCAGCCTCCTGGCCATGTCTGCGGCGTCCGCACTGCTTATTGGTGGTTCATCACGTTCGCTGTCACCTTGCGCTATCGCTGCTGCTGTTATCCTCGGGGACCTCGACGCGATCCACAATTTCTTGATCCGTCATCTCAGGCGCCACGGCCAAGTTCTCATCGGCTGAAACGAAATCATCAATTGCGATGCCTGGGAGTGCCAGTCGATCTCAAGTATTGTCCAGCTCTACCAGGCTTTCAACAGGCTGAACTTCGTCTTCGACGGCAGGCAAAACAAAACCGCATTCTGCAATACAGTTCCTTATTGTTGACTGCCTCACCTCATTCCAAGATCCATACAACATCTCAAGCGTCGTCTTGATGTTGATGGTTGTTGATCTGCGTCGATCGATTTCGAAAAACCAGTTGCATCACCAAATGCTTCCGGTAATTGCACTTGAGCGAACGGATAATGCCCTTGTCCAACGGTTGCAAAGCAGAAGTTGCGTTTGGTGGCAGAAACACCAAACAAACTGCCTTCAGCACGGTCGAGACTTTGTGCGCCGAACAGTTGTCCAAGAGCAACAGGACCTTCCTGTGCTGCCTCTCCATGTCCTGGTCGAAATCTTTGAGCCAGTCTTCGAAAAGCTTGGACGTCATCCAGGCCTTTTTGTTAGACAAGTACGCAACCTGCAAATTACGGACTCCTTTCAGGCACCTGGGACGTGCAGACTTGCCGATTACGGTGAGTCGTCTTTTGTCTGAGCCATCCATGTTCACGGCAACGACAACCATCACCCGGTCTTTGTTCTTTTTTCCTCCATGGCAGGTTTCATTCTTTACTGCCAGTGACCGTTCTGGCTACAACTTGAAAAACACTCCGGTTTCGTCAACGTTGTACACGTTGCGCTGGTCGTATTCCTGGAGCAGAAGCCGAAAGTCCTCTAGCCACTTTTCACATGTCTCCATGTCGACAGCAGCCCCTTCGCCAGACAATGTGTGGCACGCGATCTCGTGTCTGTCTTGAAAACGTGGCAGCCAACCGCTGCTCGCACGAAAATCTTCATGCCCTAGTGCGCAGGCCAGGCTGACGGCCTTCGTTTGAAGAAGTGCTCCCGATACTGGCAAGTTTCGTGCCCTCACGTCGTTAAACCATGAAAGCGAAGCCGCTTCCACGTCCGGATGATGTCCGCTATGTCAGTGTTCGTTATAACGAGGCTCAACTGTATATGCAGTCATTTCTAAAATACAGAAGTAATAGCCGAAAAACAAAGGCTCCCAACAAGTGGAGGTGCTAATGAAAAATATGATGGTCTTATTGCACTCCAGGAAATCAACACTGTACTGTCTGCTGGTAAGAAAACTGCTCCAGGACCCGACCAAATACACCATGAAATGCTTGCCCATCTTTCCAGGCCTGCTGTAGAGGCACTTTTATGATTTTTTAACACAGTATGGGTTTCGGGAAAAATACCTCAAGCCTGGAAAAAAGCTCTTATTGTACCGTTCCTTAAACTTGAAAAACCCCCAACCTCTCCCAGCAGTTATAGACCCATCGCCCTGACTAGTTGCCTCGCAAAATCCTTTGAAAGTGACCTTAATATAAGATTAACGTTAGTCTTTCAATCCTCTGAACTTCTTGATGCCCATCAGTGTGGTTTTAAAAAGATTGCTGCGCAACAGATCACCTAGTCTGTCTTGAAAATACTGTTCGAGAAGCTTTCGTTCATAAGCAACACTGTCTCGCTGTATTTTTTGATTTAGAAAGGGCATACGATACGGCCTGGCAGTTCGGAATTCTTCAAGACCTTGCCGAGCTTGGCATCCGAGGAAGAATGTTGAACCGCCTAAAAGACTTCTTATCTAACCGTTATTCATTTCATGTCCGCCTGGGTACAATCCTTTCGAGGAATTTCATTCAGGAAAACGGAGTACCTCAGCAGGGGTGTATTTTAGGCACAACTCTCTTTGTTGGAAAAATGAACTCTCTTACGAAAATAATCCCAAGCTCCGTTATGTACTCAGTCTATGTGGACGACCTTCAAATAGCTTGTACTTCTTCCAATGTATCAACGTGTGAAATACAAATACAAATAACAATATATAATCTGCAACATGGGCAGAGAGAAATGGTTTCCGGTTTTGCCCACAGAAATCGGTGGCAATTCTGTTCTCACTCAGACGAGGCATGCATACAGATCCCACCCTACACCTGACCGAAATAGAGTTACCAGTGAAAAATGAGCATAAATTTCTTGGTATAACATTTGACAGAAAGGTCACTTTCTTACCTCACATAAATGCATTGTAAAAGAAGGCTTCTCGATCCCTAAACTTACTCAATGTGCTGTCGAGAAAACACTGTTGAGCCGATAGGACATGCCTCTTACAAATTTATCGCTCTGTAGTCCGCTCCACCCTGGATTACGGATGTATAGTGTATGGGTCAACGAGGCTATCGTACCTTAAACGGCCAGATCCAGTACATAATTTAGGCTTGCGTCTTTCCACTGGTGCATACAGGACGTCGCCCATAGACAGTCTGTATGTAGAAATGAACGAACCATCACTTACAGACAGAGGAACGATGCTTACGTGTTCCTACATTCTAAAGATTCATTCGCTACCCAGGCACATCTGTCACCAAATAGTCACAAAGTGCCCATCCAGAATACTGTTTAACAACAAACCGCTCTTGCGTCTTGAAGAGATGTGCCAAAATCTCGGCGTACTGGACACATTGCCTGGGATTGCTGGAAGCCTAGATTCACTGCCGCTATGGTACAATTTCCCGGAAATCTATGATCTCACTCTTGCTCCACCACAGCATATAATACAAGAATTTTTTGCACTCCAGGAAAAATACAGTACTTGCACAGCTTTTTATACAGATGGCTCAAAAACTGATCTTTACGTTGGAAGTGTAGTCGCACAAGGTAATTGCAATCATACAGTGAGGCTACCACAGTCTGCATCAATCTTCACTGCCGAATGTTACGCCGTGTCTGTAGCCATTGAAAAAATAGTAAAAGAGAACCTCGCAGACAGCATTATTTACACAGACTCCCTATGTTTACTTACAGCTCTCCACTCTAGAAATGCAGTCATTGCTATGCTTGGTGATATCATACACAACATAGTAATAGCCGCAGCTAAAGGACAAAGCCTAAATCTCTGCTGGGTACCGAGTCATATCGGATTTAGAAGCAACGAGAGAGAAGACTTTTGTGCTGCTCAAGCACGTGACAAGCAAATCAAGAAAGTAAATATTCTATTAAAAGATTGCATGCATTTAATACATCGTAGCATAAGACAGTCAGAACGGTGGTAAATTATTGCATAGGAAAAAAATCAGGGATCCAGTGTCCTGTGTTATGAAGCTCAACAAGTCAGCGAAACAGTAAAAGGCACTTGCGGACTCGTCGTTCAAGCGCTATCCTATTTCGTTTGGAAGATATTCCACCTGACCTTCTTGAAAAAAAAAGGTAATGAAACAAAACCCCGGAAAAATCAAGATTGGCAGTTGCCTTTTTTCAAATAGAAGAAATTTGCAGCCAAAAGTTGTAGGTTATGGTTTTACCATTCCAAAGGCTGCCCAGGATATCGTACGCGGATGGCGTACGTCGAAGGGGGAGTTAATTTTTGGGCATTGTTCCTCTTCAAGACAAAATAAAAAGAACAAATTGCGGCATGAGACAGTGATATATTGGTTTCACATAACACAACGCAAAGATTAAGCTGCTTAGGTGCTTGTGAGCGAACAAAATCAATTCTTCCAGTGACAGAAAGGAGCGCCAGGAAAATTTTCGAGGTAGCGGCCGCCATCCCTTGCCTCCCGTTGGTGCCGTCACTGAAACACAGCCACTGATTTCTCTTTGAAAGGTTAAAAGTAATTTTCCATTGGTTTTTTGAATCTTCATTGGCAGCCAAGCGGTGTTGCATTAAAAAACTGTCTGCGACTGTCCTGTCGGCCCCTCTTAGCCGCGCACCATGCGTACTGACGATGCGCTGTTGCTGCTCCAGGAGTCTACGCCAGTGCCGTGGCGCGGCAACCGCTTCTAAAGCCTCACGGGGAGAGTGCTGGTTTTGCCGCTACACAACCTTCTAGAACACTGTACCACCACCCTTACTCCACTTTCTCACCCCTCTTCCACCCTCCCGAATTGCCGTCCACCACCCACCCACTCATTTCCGTCGGCACCACCCTTCAGAAAAATTCTGTTACACGTGTGAAGCCTCATCTTTGAGCAAAGCATTCATTAGCCCTTTCAGACTTGCATTATGTTCTGCTATCGAAGAAAATCTGAAAATTTGTTTGTATGCAGGCAAACCTTGATATCACGAACATGGATGTTACGATTTATTGGCTATATCAAACTCTTCGTGAATATTCTCAATAGACACATGTAATTTTCACTTGATATATCAAACACGGTTGGCCCTAAAACGGATATATCTAACCCCCCAGCAATAAGCGGCACCCACTCGGACGGCAGGTGGCACACTTCGCCACTCTACACAAGTGACGAGATGGTGCGGCTGGAGTTCGTGTCAAGGTTCACGCTTTGATCTCATGCTAGTGTTGAAATCTCGCACTCGCCAGCTGCGCCAGAGAAGATAGAGCGGTACGGAAGGTTGGTAGCTAGGAGGTCAGCACGTGTTGAACCTCTCGCGTTTGCCGACACTACCCCGGAAGCAGTGGAGTAGACAGCTGCCCTTTGCAGTAACTGTCCTGCACTCATCTCGGCCGTCACAGGAGTGATGAAAATGACGATAGCTTTTGCTTTGACGCACCATTTTTCATGCAACACAGTTGTGAAGCGGGGAAGCCACTATTGCTGGCTCTTGACCAGCAGCTGGTAGAGCTGTTTGGGGATACCGCTGTAGCTGGGTTTTGACCAACTGGCATTGTTATGTGGGGAAGACAACCTAACTGGCGCTCAGTTCTTTTTTGCTTGTGGAATCGCCATGAATGCCTTCAGAAACTCCACTAAAACTTGCGAAAATGTCTCCCAGTTTCTTTAGCAACATCACCTGGGTTGTGATGCCTTGACTAACTGAACTGCTCTGCTGTTGTGCGTGTTTTTGACGAAATTTTATATTATGAACCTTGGCTATATCAAACTATTGCAGTTTTTTTTGTGTTTGCTATAATGAGATAACAGAAGTGCCTCAAAAATTTTTTAAATTCATGTACACCACGCACGTCCATGCTCATGCGATTCCAGGCCTATCCTAAAGAAAAAAACATTTATGCCCAGGTAATTTTTTTTTCGTCAGCAGCTACAGCAACAAAAAATCAACTACAATGTTTTTAACAAAGTAAAACATTCCATTGCGCAAGAGAAGAAAAAAGTTACAGCACCAGACGGCACTTGCTAGGCGCACCATAAAACTTTGTGATGTCAGTCTTTATTTCTTTTTTTTTGAAAAGTGATTCTTTTTTTTCTAGGCACGAAATGGCCCTACCATTCTGTCGAGCAGGGATTCCAAATGTTTCTGACATCGTGAAAACAGCTCTAGATGCTTCAAATAAAGTTCCAAAAGTGGCGTGCACAATCGTAGATGCTGAGTCACAGAGAGGGTGGGTAAAACCGTCAAGGTAATCATTGGGGATAAATTCAGCAGTTTTGCAGAATTGTCACTTCAGATGTATGATCTTCCCGTAATTTTTTTTTGTACTGCCTGTTTCCTGGCACTGTTTTCTTTCGATTATTTTTTGCATTCATACCATTTTGATATGACTCAGTGGGCATGCTTAAAGGTTGGTCAGAGAACGCACATAAATGCATGAAACAAAATGCTTTTGAAAGCTGAGTGCCATCCTTGTGTGTTTGTCTTTGCCTGATCCCAACCTTTTTGTACTGCCAGGATGGCAAAGTCACCCATCAATCAGCCCAGGGGAAAGGTTTATCTTCAATACAGTGGAACTGACACAGCATGCCTGCAGTATTCAGAGGCCCCAAGTGAGCAATCTTTGCATGCAGGTGGGTGCCCTGGTGCGGGTCCGGCTGGGCTCTGCACGCCGCTGGCCAGCTGTGGTGGTCACGGAGTTTCCATTTGTGGCCAGAGACCAGCTGCACCTGGCCGCCTGTGTGTCTGCTGGCTGACTGAGTACAGAATCTCCCAGGTGGGTGGCTCAGGGCCACTGGTTTCGTGGGACTGCTCTCTGCCTGAATATATGCTTGGTAAGCAGTGTGATAGTTGCTGGCAGAGTTCCTGAGTGCCAATTTAATGTGTGTTGCAAAAGACTGCAGGTAGGGCACGCTACGAAATCGGCCTTAATTTTGCATTCGCAGCTGTGCATCTTGTTATTTGCTTTTGCGTAATACTGCATGCAGTCAGGTGCAGTTATGTGCTGCGAGAATCCAAAGCACCATGGCGTGCCTCAGCATTGACAGGCTGTGTTTTTGGCATTGTGTGTTTTTTTGTTAATGTTAAAAGGCATTAACGGATACACAGTATTTGTCTTCTTTGATAGTAAGTTTAAACTGGGGTTGGTTGTCATTGATTATGGACAGTGCGATTTGTATCGTTTACGCAGAGTTTTAACATTGGGATGTGTGGCTATTGTGTGATCTGACTGGGGATATGCTGCATAAAGCAGATTCCTAAAAGCAGTGCATTGAGTAGGAAGCCTCATTGTGTGGAAGAGAAGAAAAAGGAGCCCCAGCACGGTATCCTGGGGGCATGAAGTGTAGCGACGAGCGGTAAGTAGCTGGAAGAAACGTGGAGATGAGTTCAAGAAGTGTGAGTTTCCTTGAAGACAAATTGTGGTAAGCTGAGGCATTAAAGCTCAAGTAATGTGAAGGACATTTAAAGGTTGAGAAATGAGGATATCACAGGTAATTTCAAGGTCAAGGCTTGTAAGTCCTGAAGAATTGCAGATGTTGATGAGCTTTACTAAATTGGCAGTTTGAATATTTGTACAGGTTAGTGTGAAAGAAGGTAAAACTGATTAATTCGTAATGCACGCAGTTTGAATAATCCAAAGTTCGAACAAATGAAAGCGAACAAAAGATATGGTTAACTGCCATCGGGAAGCAGCCAGGTAGTGAGATTTTCTCTTTTTATTGTTCTAAAAATTTCCACGATTGCCTTTCTTTTTTTTTTCTTCCCGGAAGGTAACGGCCAACACTTTCTGTTCTAAAGCTGGACCTGAGCAGAAGGCCTCCTCTTCAACTAGAAAACTGAAGAAGAGACAGGCGGCTTTCAACGCATCCGATTTTTGTAGTGGAGGGCTGTGTCGGTGTCGTGAAGGAAGGGCTATTGCCTGTGAGCATGGTCGGGAAGGCTGAAAAATACGGCAGCATGTGGCCATTCTGCGACTGCTGCTTTTTGACCAAAATGGCTATGTAACCTCTGCCACTCGCATTTTCACACCTTTGAGCCGCGGGAGCTGCTCAACCGTTTATGTTGAGAAGCAAAAGTCTCCACGACAGTTGCATTTTGCCCAATTTTCCAGCCTTCTGACCCCTGGTTGCTGCAAGCCACTGAACGAATGAGTGTGCTTTTTAAAAGGGAATATCCTGTTTCGATAACAGACCAATGCTGACTTCACACATGGTTTCAGTCTTCCTTTTAGCCGTTTTGGCAAGGTATTTACCGCAGATGGATGACATTTCTAAATTACTGCACCCTTGTACTCTGCGTATGTTTAACTTTGGGTGACTGCTGCTACCAATTGCACGGAATAGTATGTCAGAGGGCACTGGAAAATTGAGACAAAGACACACAGCAAATATCAGCGAAAGCTTCAATTCTCTGGTTTAGCACACGGAGTTTTGTGCACGGCTGTGGTTTCGGAGTGCTGAAGACACTGCGATGTGCCTTATTCGTTGTATCTTGGCACTGGTCGTGTCGTCCACTGCTCAACAGCAAAGCCTAACGTAGCAAGCTACTGAAGCCTTCAAAATCAGTAGCTACAAGCAACAGTCAGGTACACATCTCGGAGGTCACGCAGCCAGTTGCCGCTGCCATGCTGCCGCTAACATGAGCTAGAGCCTCCCCCCCTCTCCGGTCCGGTCACCCTGCCGTTTTTACCCTCTCCACATATCCTCCTTAGAGGCAGTGGAGCCTCCCGTTTGCACAGGCTGCCTAGTCGTGGTGGCACACAGATATAGCCCGCAACAGAGCCCGCCGCATGGTTTACATAGACTCTAATAGTGTGTGGGCGGACCATGTCGCACTTTTCGAATGATATAGAAGTTGAGATTAATGAAATCTGAATTCACGTGCTTTCACTGTACATATATGATGAAAGGTGCTGGTGAAGTGCTGAACATGTTTCAGCATCTTAGCGGAGACACTAGTGATGGATATGTGTGAATGTTGCTTGGATAAAAAGTCAGTTTGCAAACGGGATGGGCTGGCTGGTCATTTAGTTGGCCTGTTGCCACGTGCAGTGCTTCTAGTAGTAATAATGTGTGGCTCCCACACTGGTTTCTCTGCAGGAGATAGCGGCAAGGTCATGTACGTCTCCATGCGCTGATCCAATGGCCAGGGCCCAGGCCACTTTCCTGGCCCACAACGCGGCCGTGGCGGCACATACAGCAGGACCAGGTGATGCTTATTTGCAGTAGCCATGGTGGTTGGGTGCACTGCAGGTTTAGTGTATGCGCTGGCGCTGTCTGTTTGCTTTGCATGTGGTCTCCGCATGTGGTTGATATAGACTCAGTGACACAAAATCGCGTAGTCAGTTTCACTTGCAGCGAGTGCTTCCCTCACCAAAAACGGTTCCTTTGGGGCTTGTGTTTCATGGTGGGGTGCCACGGAGTGTGTTGAATGCAGAAAACAATACTGTGTAGAAAAACAGATTGGAGGTTGTGCAGTTCTAGCTCAATTGATATGATCTGCACACCGATTTCATACACACATGTGCATCACATTCCACAGCCTGTGAGCCACAAAGTAGTCCACATGCGAGGCATTTATAGACATAGACCAGGTAGATGGTCACATTATTGCATGAGGGAAACTTATGGGCTGTCGTAGGAAACAATAAGCGCATCACTTGTTCATATTGTCACGACTCGGTAAAACCCCGAGGATAAAAACGGTTTACTGGTCAATCAGACAGAGTCCCTGCGCGTTTACAGCTTCTTCCTCTTTTAGCATTGCGCTCGTAGATCCAGTCGTCATCTTTTGCGTCTTCTTGCATGCGGCACTTGCCCCCCTCCTCAGGAAGCATAGTCTCGGTGATAAGAAAAGGAAGTAGGAGGTCAAGATCGGTCCGAGTAGTATGGCTACATACATACAACATGGACGGCGTCGACTTGTTGCTGGCGTTGTTTGGATGTCGATAACCCGTCTGGCACCACCTCATACTTTACGTCGGCGAAACGTCTCAGCACAACATAGGGCCCGAAGTATCGCCGTAATAATTTTTCGGAGAGCCCACGGCGGCGAATAGGCGTCCAGACCCACCCCTTGTCGCCAGGTTCATATGTGACGCGTCTGTGGCGAAGATTGTAGCGTCGTGCATCATACTCCGCTGAGTTCTGATGCGCACACGCGCTAGTCGGCGAGCTTCCTCTGCGCGCTGTGCGAGTTCTTGCGTGCGGCAATATGATGCCTTCCTTTTCGATGAAATGTGCTTCTAGCAATTTGTGTGGGATACTTAAAACCCCCTATATTTTTAATGTTTCTTCCAAAATTCATGCATTTTAGCATTATTTGCAAAATTGTGTGTTAGTGGTAACATTTTATTTTTTGATATTATTGTGTTTGTGGACACAGCATAAGTAATGGAATGATGGAAATTTGATGAATTTAATTGTCTGAGTTCTCTTGAAAGGCAGAACCTGGTTACGAATGAAGTTCTGTCTATGTCTTGACATGCTTGCGCCCCCATCTGCTCAAGCCAGCTAGTGCTTCAAATGCCGTGGCTCTGGTGGTAACATGCCCACACGCTTGTTTGGGAAGAGTCACGACATTGGCGCCTGTCAAAACAGTGTTGCCATATTCATACATTATAACACTAGTTGTTTCCTTAAAGGGGCCATGACAGCCTATTTTCACGCATACCCTGTTTATCGCATTTAATTCTCAAATTGTTAAAATAAAATTCGCCCAAGTTTCAGTTGATTCTGTGCGGTAAACGTTTTTAAAACGAATTTTTTCCGTTTCTTCTGTGAACTGCTTGCTGGTCTGGCAACCTCTGATCACTGACGTCAGAGGGACATACCCGCCCCGCGTCGTTTGCTGCGCTGTTGAGGTGGTTGCATGCACACCGTAGACGGCGGC
>JARKHS020007491.1:0-57500 GCA_030143305.2 Amblyomma americanum
CCTCAGGTCTCCTGGAGCCAACGATAGATGTACACTGAAACGCATCAAAGCCCTTTGATGTTCTGCACTTTTGGCGCGGTTTATTGCGTTAATCTAAGCTCTGCTGAGAGGGCCGGAGGCGTGGCTATTTTATTGACTGAACTTATGATCATAAAAATAACACAGTTACTGCTGAAAGCCTTATTGATTTACGCTGTTGCAAGTTCAAGTGTGGGTCTTTGCTCCATCAGATTTCTTCTATTGTGAGAAGGTAAGAAATGTTATAAAAACAGGCCGTGGAGGCTGAATCCAAAATGTAGCTTTGGGAAGCGCACTTAGCGCGGCGTTTGTGTCCCAGTTAAAAAAAAAAACTCATCTTTCTGCAGGCGAAAAGAGGACACGAGCATTTATGAGATTGTTACATCCAGCTTTGTCCGCATGTTTCGCGCTGGTATCAAAATATTTTAGTCTTCATTTGCACTTTCAGCTTTTGTGGATAAGCAAGTAAGTGCCGCTTTAGAGATTCGCTAAGCCTCACTGCTTAGTTAAGATTATCGGTGGTTGTACTACCTTCGTATGCCTTTGTGGTGAGTCAGTTTTGATGTTTCTAAAAATATTGCTTTACATGTATTAGACTGGAGATTTACGTTCGCCCTTTGGTGTAGAAAAAACCGGCTTAAAGATACCCGGTACTGGGAGCATTAAGGAGTGTGAGTCTGCCGTAATTATTTTGTTGTTCTGCACCACTCGCTCATATAGAAGTAATCTATATATCAAGGTTTTGTTTTGAAGAGCGCTCGGCTTTACTGACGTTCCAAAGAACACGCAGTAATGGCGTAAAAAAACCAGAACAAAATCAGGGGAAAAGAAAGGAACTTTGTGCAACCTGGGAGATCACATGGTTCTGTTTTTAGAATAGTCATTTAAATTCCTCGGCCATGTTTTCATAATCTCTCTGCCTAGAGTAAGCGGAGCTGTTGCCGCTGTTTCGATGACCCTTCGGTCACGGCAGCTTGTATTTTCATTTCGGAAGTCCTGCGATGCGATACGATAGCAACAACATACATGCTTGAGGAATGTCTTACGGTGTTCTGGAAACTGTGGAGTAACTCATTTGTCTCATAATTCTGAAAGCAGCAATACACTGAAGCAGCAATACTGAAAGCAGAAAGCCCAATACAGCAATACAACTCTAAAGAAAGGATACTCAGCTTGCTCAGAAATGTCGCAGTCGTAGATTTTGTATTGGAAAAGGTTTATTATCGGCTTGAGTTATAAATGGGTTTGTTGATCTTGTTAGGTGGCCGTCAGTGGAGACTGGCGGCGACCTCTTCGGCTCTCGTCACCACCTGTACTTGGGTTTCCAGGTCGGAGCTGAGCAACAAGGTCTCCCACGGGCCCGGGAGCGCGAGCCTCTTGAGCGATATTGGTGGGGGATCTCTCGGACAGTCCCGAAGAGTGTGGTCTACGGTGGCTTTGCCGCCGCATTTGCTGCACTCCGGCTTAAATCTATCCGGGTACACATGGCTTAGGACAGCTGGATTAGGGAGAGTTTTTGTTTGAAGTTGTCTCCACAGTACCTCCTGTTCTTTGTTTAGGCTTTTACGCGGAGCAGGGAAGGTTAGCCTTTCTAGCCTGTAATGCTGAGTAATCTCATGGTAGGTATTAAGGCCGTCTCTCGTCATTTCGACGTCCGAGTTAGCATCCACAGCTCGGCCGATAGATCCTCGAGCTTTATCGTGGGCTGCCTCGTTCCCAGGGTTTGACGAGTGAGCCGGTACCCAAACCAATTCCACGATCTGTCCTGTCTTTTGGGTAATTCCTGAGAATTCCCAAGGAGATGGGAGATATTCTGCCCTTGGCGAAATTGCCAATGGCTGCTTTTGAATCGCTGACAATCACTTCTGCTCGCGGTTTGTCAACGCCAAGGCGATTGCCGCTTCTTCGGCTATTTCTGAAGAGTTGGTGCGTACTGTCGCGTTTGCTATGAGTTGGCCTTCCTCGGTCACCGCGGCTATCGTGAATGCTTTCTCGGGTGTTGGGTAAGCTGCCGCGTCTACGTATGACTACGTCCTGTCGGCCCTCAAGTTTCTTAGCTAGGGCTTTTGCTCTGGCCTTGCGTCTTCCTTCGTGATGGACGGGGTGCATATTTTGCGGTAATGGTTTTACCGTGATTGTCCTTCGGAGGTTGGACGGGATTTTTCGAGTATCCGCGTTGAGCGGTTCCGCGTTTATTCCGAGCCTTTCTAGGATTGCTCTACCCGCATTGGTTCTAGTGAGATCTGAGCTCTTGCATTCTACGATGGGCCTCAGTCAATTCGCCTAGCGTGTTGTGTAGGCCGAGTTGCAGTAACTTCTCAGTGGAGGTGTTGACTGGTAGACCTAGGGCTGCCTTGTAGGCCTGCCTGATGAGTCCTTCAATTTTGTGTTTCTCAGCGCTGTATAACTGTAGATAGGGGAGGGCGTAATTCATCCTGCTGATGACAAAGGCTTGCGCCAACGGACATAGATCTTTTTCCTTAACTCCTGTTCTCCTGTTCGCTATGCGTCGGATCAGTCTAATCGTTTGGTGAACTGAGGTATTTAATTTTTCGATTATTTCAGTATTTTGGCGGTTCTCTTGGATTATCATTCCAAGGATTCGGATGAAACTCACTTGTCTAATTACTTTGCCTTGCACTTGTATGCTTATGTTGGCTGGCGGGAGGCTGTATTTCTGTCCACTCGGAATGTCTCTTTTAATTAGGAGCTCCGATTTGGTATGAGAACATTCTAGTCCTACCACTTTAACGTAGGCTTCTGCGGTATCGACTGCCCTTTGTAGGGTCTCTTCTATCTCCCGATCATTTCCCTCCGTAATCCAGGGGGTAATATCGTCGGCATAGAAAGTGTGCTTGAGATTAGGGATGGCCTCGAGATGTTTCGGTAGTTCTACGAGGGCCAGGTTAAATAAGAACGGCGAGAGTACCGAGCCCTGCAAGATCCCCCGACAGCCCATGCATATAGGATCCGAGATCACCCTACCGAGCGATATCTCAGCCGTCCATTGCTTCAGAAACGATCTCATGTAATTGAAGGTTCTGAATCCTGGATTTCGCCTCGATAGGTTAGTGAGAATGGCCTCGCGTGACACGTTGGAAAATGCCTTGTTTATGTCTAGGATAGCCCTCGTGTTCTTGCTTTTGGGGATTACATCTTCCCTAAGTTGAATCGACGTCCTGCGTGGACAGTTGGGCTCTAAAGCCTAGCATGGAGGGGGGTAAGAAGTTGTTATCCTCCGCGTATCCCTGGAGTCTGTTTAGAACCACGTGTTCCATTAGTTTCCATAAACATGATGTAAGGGAGGTGGGTCTTAGGTTTTCGGCTGTTAGCATCTTGCCTGGTTTAGGTATAAAGATGATTTTGGCGTGTTTCCATTCTTGAGGGATTTCACTCTCCTGCCAGAGTTTGTTGATTAGGTCAGTTTGGGGCAGTCACTGACATAAGGTCTAGATTTCTCAACATTTTGTTGGTGACGCCGTCGGGTCCTGCGGCTGATGTCGTTTTTAGTTGGCTCATGAGTTGCCATACTTCCGCCGTGCTGAATTCCTGCTCTAATTCTAGTTTCGGCTCACCCTTATACGAGGGAAGGGGGTTGGTGGAATGCGTGGTGTTTAGGTATCTATTCTTGAGTTCTTTGATCAAGTCGTTTGTGTTACCTGCATGTTTGTGTGCTACTTGAGCAAGTCTGTTGCGCTGAGCCGATTTGGTCTGTGTGGGGTCGAGTAAGTGTCGCAGCAGAAGCCACGTGTTTTTCTTATCCAGGTGCCCGTTCATGCTGTCGCATACCTGTCCCCACTGCGTTCTTTCCAGCTCGAACGCGTACGCTTCTGTCTTCCTTTGCAGCTGTGTTATCCTCTTTCTGAAGGCGCGATTGTGTTTTTGTTTTTCCACGTCCAGGTCAGGTGGGCTTCCCACATGTGTTTCAATTTGGAGTCGGTCGTGTGTTGCGAGGTTATCGCCTCTGTGTCCTCTGTGCTGGCTTTTACATCTTCCTTCAAGGCGCGGGCCCACTCGTTCAGGCTGACGATTTCTTTAAGAGCGGTTTTGTCCCTAATTTTGCGGAAACGGTCCCAGTCTGTGAGCCTCGTTTTTAACGGGGGAGATTTGTATGGGGCCGTCTCGAAGGTTGTTTCCACTATGTAGTGGTCGCTTCCTAACGTGAGGCCTGTATTTGGCCATATGGCTGAGTTGTGGTTTTACTAAGGGCAAGATCGGGGGTTGTGTCCATGCTGGCGCTATTGCCTATCCTAGTAGGCGTTTTGACGTCGTTAAGGATAGTCATACCCTCGTCTTGTATGGACTGTCATAGCGCCGTTCCTTTTACGTGTGCTATCCGGTATCCCCAGGCCGGGTGTTGCGCGTTGAAATCGCCTACCACTACAAGTTGGGATTTCCCTGCTAGTTTTACGGCCTTACGGATAATGTCGGAGGCTATTTTAGTTCTGTCCTTGTGTGAACTATAGATGTTAAGAATGTAGACATTTCCATCCCGTTTTCTACGCGGTGGGATTTCCACTAGCGTGTGCTGGACTTTTGTGTCTTCGATTTCGTGTTGTATTGCCGCGATGTTGCGTTGAACGAAAGTCGCGGTGACTGAGATACGTTTTTTCGGATCTGTGTTTGGGGGAATGTAAGGCGTGTAAAGCGTTAATTTGATCGGGTAACTGGCTTCTTGTAGCGCTATAACATCCGGTTTTTCGGATAGCTGCTGAATATGGAGCTGCAGGTTGCCGCGTTAGTGTTTGTAGCCCCTGCAGTTCCACTGTCAGATCTTATTTTGTGAGGTCGAGGGACCATACTGACTTGTTTGAGGGGGGCTTCGTGGAAGTTGCTGCACGAGCATTTACACGGTAGCTTCTAGAGCCGCTAGGCGGTCTAGTACTGTTAGGCGCTGTAGGATTTCTTGGAGGGTCTGTCCGACTGGTGAGAGACTGTCTTTGGTTTCCTGGTTGTCTTTTTCAAGGTTGTCTAAGCTCTCGTTTATGCGCGCAGTGCCTTTAGAGGTGACGGTGGTTTTTGGATTGTGCTGCGGCTCACCCCCTGGAGATGCCTCATCTACTCTCTTCGCGTTAGCATCTATGTCTGTCGACGCCTGTCGCTTTAGCGTTCCGCGGTTAGCGTCCGTATCCATCGCATCCTCTGTTACTATTTGGGTAGGAGTAGGTTGAGCCGGTCGCGCTGCTACCGATTTGTTGAAGGGGATATAATTGGAACCTGTTTTGACGAGTTTTTAAAGCTCGTCTAGACGCCTACGGAGTGCAGCATTCTCTTCTTTTAGCTTTCTATTTTGCTCCAGAGACGCGCGCACCCTAGTGTCCGTTTGGGAGACAATGTCCGCCCAGCTCAACTGTTTGTCGGCGTTCTGGGTGGTGCCGCTGCTTCCTGAGAGGGGATGCTTCTTGAGCTCGTTGCTCTTGCTTCTCGGGAGGCTTGAACCGTGGTCGTCCAGGGGCGGGCAGGAGGTAGACCTGTCCCTCGACTGATTTTCGCTGCGGCGTCGGCTCGACGGCCGTTGTCTGGATCTCGAGCATCGTCCGGGGTTGTCGTCGTCTTCCGACGAGAGCAGGGGGTACCGATTTCCGGTCGGTGGCTTCTTGGCAGTCGTAGAAAAAAAATTTCACGGTCCAGTGCTCGAACCTGGAACCAGCGCGTGTCCAGTGCTGTCGCTGTAGGAACTAAGCTATCCGGACCTACTATTTTATGGCTGAGCGATGTCCTAATATTCTATAAACTTCATTGGGACTACTGTCTGCCAACGGTGACGATGAATCCCAAAAGGTCAATTCACCGGACACAATTAAGGCTGTCTTGGGTGGGCTTGGCTTACTGTGCTGCACATCGGATCGTGTCACCCTAGTGGCGTCCCCCCAGTCTACAGAATACATGCACGATAGGAGTTCGATGTGCGGCACGGCATTTGGAGGATAAGATTGTTGATGCCTATTTCGAGATTAGTCTGGCGCTTGTGTCCTCTTAGAATTTAAAAACACAATAAAAGATAGAGGGAGTCCGGGCCAGCAGTTGTTTGCCGGGATTAAAGATAATTGGATGTAAGGTGTTGCGTTCATCGGATGGTATGTCTCAGTGCTGGATGCAGCGCCATATATCTCGGCTTTAGTGTCGAATGCGTATTGCCATTTATTAGTCGTTGCCGTTGTCCTTTATTAGTCGTATTTTTGAAAGAAAGGTAATACGAAGTCACTTAGCATATCAACTCTGCAACTAAACTAAAAAGGACCGCCATCCTAGAACCCGGTTTATGACGATGGTACACCCGCCGCGGTGGCTCAGTGATTGGGCGCTCGACTACTAATCCGGAGTACCCGGGTTCGAAACCGACCGCGGCGGCCGCGTTTCGATGGAGGCGAAACGCTAACGCGCCGTGTGCTGTGCGATGTCAGTGCACGTTAAAGATCCCCAGGTAGTCGAAATTATGCCCGAGCCCCACACTACGCCCCCGCTCTCTTCCTGTCTCCTCTCACTCCCTCCGTTACCCTTCCCTTACGACGCGGTTCAGGTGTCCGCCGAGATGCGAGACAGATACTGCGCCATTTCCTTTCCCAAAAAACCAATTTTTATTTTCGTTTTTTCGAGGGTACTCCTTGTGTTTATAATATACATTCCATGCTTAGGATACATGATTAGATTCTTTTTCAGTTGCTCAAGTGTTGTTTTCTGATTTTTGCGATATGCCGGCACAGCATCCTTTTCGTAGTTTGATATTCCTTTGTGTGTTCTTCATGCTTCTATACGTTTGATGGTTTTGGTGTTACTTTCTGTAAATAAAGGTGAGAACAAGGAAGCAAATGCTTCAACGGTCAGCGACATGCGTTCCTACCTAAATATTTGTTTTCTTTAAACCAGACCAATGTAATAATATTTCTGATTGCCTTAAGAATAAATTCGCCATTCAGTTTTGATCATGCTCGGCGACCACAAGGCGCACCTCTTTATCTCTAGATCGCTGAAGAAAGACCGAACGGGTAAAATTTGAACTCTCGTAATAAATATACCTCTCGGCCTTTCCTGAGCGAGAAGAGCATGGCCAGAGATATTAACAATTATTTTTTGCTATTGCCCACAGGTAGCTGGGAGATGCAGATGTACAAAGCAGCATTCAGGGATGTGCAAGGTCCATACCTACGGCGAATGAGCTTATCAACGCTTCCCTTCAGCGTAGTTTGAAGCAACTCAGAGAAAGGCAGTTGTGCTCGCAATCTAGAAGCATTACGTAAGAGCGATAATCTAGCAAGTTTTCGAAAAAAAAAAATTCAGGTAGTGATCACAACGATCTAATCAAGCGGTTCTTTACATCACTAACATGGTTATGCGCATATTACAATACGTTGTTCCAAAAAAATGTACTTCCGTAAATACTTTATTTACTTGGAAAAGGACACAGTCCATTGAAGTGGCGTTTGCCTGCGTTCAGAGGACCGTAAACAAGGTCCAATTACTGTTTATTTGTTTTCCAATGAAAGAACAACACATGCCTTTCCAACAATTGCTTTCGCTTTCTGGGATACCATTTGCGCGCAGAAACATGTGCAAAACGACACTTTCGCACTTATGCAACTCATCAGGCATGGAGAAATATGTAGAAAACATAAATTTTGTGCATCCTTTTGCCCTTCAAAGTATGTTATGAAAATTTTGCTGCGCATCAGAAGAAAAAATTTATTTTGGCATTTTGCAATCTAAGAGCAAAAAAAATTGCAACCATTGATCGAAAGAGTAGGTAGTTATTAATTAACATGGGAATTTTTCAGGACGAACATTCCATCTGAAACAATAGAAATATTTGCGCCGTATCTTCTTGTTGCTCATTTTCGGTCCTTTCTACTCTAAACACAACGAAACTCGCGTCCAGGCACCTAAAATTTTTTGAAGCGTGTTGAAATCGCTATAAATCAAATATTGCCAAAGAGACCAATTTTCACGGTGTTGGGACAAACTACCAGCGCTATCGTCAATCCTTCTGACTTGAAATTGCCAAGAAGATCTACAACAGTTATTTTCATTACCTTAACGATCAGTGCTGGATAACATTCTGGAGAAATAAGAATAAATGCATATTTTATACATCAGCCACTTGTTTCAGCCGGTCGCACGGGTGGAGCGTGGAAAAAATGCGTTATGCGCCGTGAATCCCTGATTTTAAAGCACTTGCATGTGTTTCACGTTGTGGTAAATTATATTTGTAATTATTTATTTCCTGTGAACGAATCATCTGAAGTCTATATATAAATAAAGGCAGATGAGCTAACACATGGTTAAAAAGTGAATCACATTATTTCAAACGTTTGAACCATGGTGTGGCCTTCGTCACGGAGGCCAAGAGAGGGGCCGAAACGGTAAAATGTAGTAATTCGTTTTTTACCCTTTTCACTCAGCATCAGTTCATTTGCTAATATACAAATCTCTTATCCGTAGAAACCTCAGTTACCTTACACACACACGAGCACAGATATACGCGTACAGGCGCGGCCAGAATAATACGGAGCACAGGAACGGTCGCAGATCTGCGCAGAACTGCTTATGCGCGCTACCTAGCATGGGCGTCTGGAACTATGCCTGCCGGCACGCGCAGAGAGTGCGCCGGGGCACGGAGCTCACTTTTTTGCCGCAGGCCTGTCGCCGTCACTGTTGAACGTATAGTCGGCGTGCCGGCAGCAAAGGAAAGGCTGCGCGCTTCGTAGCCCAACACAGCTTGGCGCTCGGCGCGCGACATCGACGATAAACTCAGCCCGCTTGGAGGAAGGCGTCACCTGGCGGAATTGCTCGGAACAGCTCAGCATCTTTCGAGCAAAGATAACGCCTGGGTTGAAGCCAAGGGTGGGGCTCGGTGGCGGGCACTCTCGCTGTCGCGCGGACGAGCCAGGTGTTTCGTTCTGTCGTGGACAGGTGGCGCTTATAGATGCAGTTTCTCCTTGTTGCGTCGCCTGTCGCGTGCTCCGTATTATTCTCCGTATTATATATATATATATATATATATATATATATATATATATATATATATATATATATATATATATATATATATATATATATATATATATATAGGCACGAGAGCAGCAGACTGGACAGCCGTCGCCGTAGCTCAGTTGGCAAGAGCACCGGACGCGATATTCGGAGGTCGTGGGTTCGGATCCCTCCGGCGGCATGGTTGTTTTTTCTGCTGCTTTATAAGTCATCATCATCATCATCAGCCCTACTACACCCACTGCAGGGCAAAGGCCTCTCCCATGTCTCTCCAATTAACCCTATCCTTTGCCAGCTGCATCCACCCTTTGCCTGCAAACTTCTTAATCTCATCCGCCCATCTAACCTTCTGCCGCCCCCTGCTACGCTTACTTTCTCTTGGAACCCACTCCGTTACCCTTAAAGACCAGCGGTTATCTTGCCTTCGCATTACATGCCCTGCCCAAGCCCATTTCTTTCTCTTGATTTCGACTAGGATGTCATTAACCCGTGTTTGTTCCCTCACCCACTCTGCCCGCTTTCGATCTCTTAACGTTACACCTATCATTTTTCTTTCCATGGCTCGCTGCGTTGTCCTTAACTTAAGCTGAACTCTTTTCGTTAGCCTCCACGTTTCTGCCCCGTAGGTGAGTACCGGTAAGATTATGCTGTTGTACACTTTCCTCTTGAGGGAAATTGGTAAACTGCCACTCATGATCTGCGAGAATTTGCCATATGCGCTCCACCCCATTCTTATCCTTCTAGTTATCTCCCTCTCATGATCCGGATCAGCTGTCACTACCTGCCCTAAGTAGACGTATTCCGGCACAATTTCTAGGCTCTCGCTGCCAATTGTGAACTGCTGTTCCCTTGCTAGGCTGTTGAACATTACCTTGGTTTTCTGCATGTTGATTTTTAGACCCATCGATCTGCTCTGCCTGTCTAACTCGTTGATCATGATTTGCAGTTCACCTCCTGAGTGACTCAGCAAGGCAATGCCATCAGCAAATCTCAGATTATTTAGGTATTCTCCATTTATTCTTATTCCCAACTGTTCCCAATTCAGGCCTCGAAATACCTCCTGCAAACATGCGGTGAACAGCATTGGTGAGATCGTGTCTCCTTGCCTGACGCCCTTCCTTATTGGGATTTTATTGCTGACTTTATGGAGGACTGTAGTAGCTGTGCAGTTGCTATATATATCTTCCAGTATTTTGACATAAGGCTCTTCTACCCCCTGATTACGCAATGCCTGTATGACTGCTGAGGTTTCCACTTAGTCGAATGCTTTCTCGTAATCAATGAAGGCTATATATAGAGGTTGGTTATATTCTGCGCATTTCTCTATCACCTGATTGATAGTGTGAATATGATCTATTGTGGAATATCCTTTACGAAAGCCTGCCTGATCATTTGGTTGATTAAAGTCTAACGTTGCCCTGACTCTATTAGCGATTACCTTAGTAAATACTTTGTAGGCAACGGATAGTCAGCTGATCGGCCTGTAATTTTTCAAGTCCTTGGCGTCTCCCTTCTTATGAATTAAGATAATGTTTGCATTCTTCCAAGCTTCTGGTACAGTCGAGGTCATAAGGCATTGCGTATACAGGGTGGCTAGTTTTTCTAGCACGATGTCCCCTCCATCCTTCAACAGATCTGCTGTTACCTGATCCTCCCCAGCTGCTTTTCCCCTTTTCATTGCTTTATAAGTAATTTTCTTTAAAAAAAACTAATTTAAGGGCACTAGATATTAAAAAAAAGAAACATTCCCGTATGCACCTTGATTTCGGTGACTGTTGGCTTCCTTTATATATATATATATATATATATATATATATATATATATATATATATATATATATATATATATATATATATATATATATATATATATATATATATATATATATATAGAGAGAGAGAGAGAGAGAGAGAGAGAGAGAGAGAGTTAACTTTTTATTTTTGGATTCAGGAAAAAATTTTTGAATAAAAAGTCGTAGATCATCATGAACAAGAGCTAGTAGATGGGTTTGGGTTAATGTACGATTTGCGCAAGTTTATTTACTGGCCTTCCAACAAACATATAATTTCACTAGCTGCTGTATCAAATCTCTCGCCCAGCGAGCACAGAAAGCTGCAATGAGGAGAGCGTTCCAAAGAAAAGCGGATATTCTGCTCTAAGACATCTGTCGGCACATTGAAGCGGCACTAACAAGTTGAAAAGCTTTTTTTATTTAGTGAGTTTAGTATGGTTTAGCATAAAGTTTAAAATGGTGCAAGGATATCAGTCAGCAAATTTTTAAGACAGCCTGCGTTTGTACTGGAACATTCTTCCGGAAACCATTAGCTAAAATGTTGCATAATTTGTTTTTGTTAATCATTAAAGTTTTTCGACGAAAACAATACTGTAGACTTCGTTCGAGATTCCAAAAACCCTGATTTAGTGTCACTGGCTTTCGTTTTGAAACCTTGGTTATATTTTGCTGTGGGAGGGGAACACAAGGCTTCCTTATGACATATATAAACGAAGCCAACCGTTTTTGAAACCAAAGAAGATAGGGCTTGTTTCTTTAATTTGTTGTATTGATCAAGCGGTGATGTTAGCATAATCACTGTATACCTTGCAGATCATTGATAACAAAGCAATAGAAAAAGCGACCACATGCAGCCGGTGGGATCCGAACACTCGACCTCCAAATTTCGCATGCTGTGGTCTACCAACTGAGCTACGGTGATACCTGCTGAACTGGTGAGCGCAACCAACAGTGCTTTTTTTAGCAGTGTGGTCTAGTGGTCAGCATTTCTTCCGTTCTGTGCAAGTAGTTATCTAGAACCTTTGTCCGTAAAGTTTCGAGACTGTTTTATATTTTTTCTCTAGAAAAGATTCCCCAAAACTAATATTGGTGCGTATGTGTAGCGCTATCTTTCGGGCTAACCTGAACTATTTATGTTAATTGACGTGGTAGCCACCTGATGGAACTACATGTAGAAAAATACATTGTCACTTGTCTTCTGCGCATTATACTCTGAGTGAATGTGGAGAGATGGAGGTCCACCTCGAACAGCGTGTAAACGTAAACTTCTGTGTGAAGCTTGGCAACACAGCCACACTGACGTATGAGCTCCTTCGTGACACTTACGGCAACGATACATTATTGCGGGCGCGAGTTTTCGAGTGGCACAAGAGGTTCGTTTCGGGGAGAACGTCGGTGTAAGACGACACAAGGAAGGGGCGCCCTTCAACCTCACGGAATGAAAACAACGTGGCCCGGATCAGGGAAATCGTGCATCAAGACCGCACCATTACAGTCCGCATGCTATCACGTGCTCTCAACGTTAGTAAGACAACATGCCACCAAATTTTGCGTGAGAACTTGGGGAAACGAAAGCTGAATGCAAGACTTGTCCCGCACTCCCTCACACAGGACCAAACGGACACGCGGACATCAGTGAGCGCAGATTTGCTCTCCGAGGCAGAGAAGGATGCTGCATTCGTCGACAGCATCATTGCTGACGACGCAACATGGTGTTTTGAATACGATCCTCAAACAAAGAGGCAGAGCACCGAATGGCGGTCCACAAGCTCTTCGGCGTTGAGAAAGGTGCGGCGACAGAAGACCAAAACAAAGACGATGCTGATAGCTTTTTCAATGGCAGAGGTATCATACACCACGAGTTGGTTCCACAAGGGCAGATGGTGAATCAGGAGTTTCGTATCCGCGTGCTCCAACACATGTGTGATGCACTGAGAAGCCGTCGCCCTGACTTACGGGCATCTGGACAATGGAGCCTTCTCCACGATAACGCTAGGTCGCACACTGCTCTCAGCGCGGCAAAATTTCTCGCCATGCACAGCATTTCTGTACTTCCCGATCCGCCATACTCGCCTGACCTCTCCCCATGCTATTTTTTCCTGTTTCCTCATGTGAAGAGAGCCCTAAAAGGTCGCAGGATGGGGATCGTGGAGGCCATTCAAGACGCCACGACAAAGGAGCTGACAGCCTGCCAAAAGAAGCGTTTTCCAACCGTTTCCAATTTCCAAGACCTCAAGGAGCATTGGAAGCTATGTGTAGACTGCAAGAGAGACTATTTCGAAGGGGTGCTGCACAAATGATTTAAATCATGAACGCATTTTTTAATGGACTCAGTCTCTGAACTTTACGGACATAGGTTGTTTTATAGACCTTATTGGAAGCTTTTAATATTGGGTTTCTAAAAAAGGTGTCAGTTAAAGTGATGTCGGACGTATGAAAAAACAGCTTAATGAAATGTTTGCAGCCATGTTTTACTTGCGAATATATTTTTAAACAGCCTGTAATGAAAGGAAGATCGAAAGGAAAGCGGTGCCACTACACCCCTTGATGCATTCTCTGAAAATAAAATCTCTTGAGCTCTGGATCACTTTTCACGATATGGTATTTTACTCGTAGCGGCTGCAAGATAATTTCCGCCAACTGCTAACGTGTTGACGGGCTTTCTTTATATGGCGGTGAAAAGATCTTTCCAAAAGGCGTCTTGTGCGCAACAGTTTAGCTTGATTTTTGCTCAACGTTATCAGTAACGTCCGAAGAGTCGTTTTTTTTAGAAGGCACCGTATGAATAGATCGTTCAATATAATTTATTTATGAACAACTCTAGAGAACGTACGAATACCGTCCACAAGTCCGCACGACTGAAGGAAGAAATCATTTGGCTTTTTTCGCCTAGGACTCTCCGTATTTTTTAAAAATTTCTCTCATTAACCGATAAAGCTGGTGTACAGTAAATAGCTTATGTTGCAGACCTTAGGCTTACCTACATACTGTATGCGAATTTAGATTTTCATCAGAAGCATAACGAAGCTCAAAGCTAATTTCTGAAATTCTGTGATAGCGTTAAATCAAATGCGGTGACTGCAATGTGAACCTCGTGACTGTTGTAAGTAGTAGTGTACTGTAATAATAATGAAAAAAGCATGCTTTGTGTTATGCATTTAAGTTGCCGCAGGTTTGTTGCGCATCCTGAATTTTAAGCTCAGTTTTTGTTTATTTAATTTTTATGTGCACTTTGTAACATTTTTATCGGTTTTCTTCACTTCCTTAGTACGATTACAAGAATTTATTTGGTAAAAAAATAAACACAGTTCTTGTTAAGTTATTGTCATAAAAAGTACGTACTTTTTTCTGGCACAGCGTGTTTGGTCCTTTAAGGAGGGAATAATATACGGTCCCATTACCATTGCTGCGAGCGCAGCATATTGAACAAGGACCTTTACTGTGAGGCTGAAAAAGAAAGGGCTATTATCGACACTTTTCTAGCTACAAGGTTTCCGCGGGATATGCAAAAATGCATATTTTCGACCATATTAATCTTTGAGGCAGAAAACAAATTTTAAAACCTTTTTTCAGAGAAACACAGCGCGAAACAGACGTGGCCAAAAGACAAAAGTGTATAAATGCGGGAGTCCTGTTTTATCAGTGTCTGCGCCACACTTGCTTCAATAGGCATTTAGCACAGATGTGCATTTATTAGATTAATATTTGAATGCAAGTTTTCTATTTTTACTTTCCTGCTACAGCGAAGAAAGCAAAGGGTAGAACGAAATTTGAACTGTATATTAAGAAGTGGTGTTCGTCTCCTAAGAAATTATAATATGTGCCATGCACTTTCGAAATCAGAAACGCACCATTCTAAATGTACAATTGTTTAAAAGTGGTTGGCAGTCATATAGACTCTGAAAGCCAAATAAGTTTATGTTTTCAGCTGCCATGAGTGAAATAAATCAGGATAATCAGCCACATTAGCCCTTTCAAGTATTGTAGAAGGCAAACAGCTTCAAATTCACTCCCAATTGACTCCCAATCTGAGCCAGCGGTTAGGAACATCTCAAGGAATATTGTGACTATACCCTTCTCTCAATTCAGATGAACCTTATTTTCAATCAGACTAAACTGCCTACCCCGACATTGATTTCACTGAGACAAGGAACATCAGTAATTAGATTTCACGTCAAAAATCGTGGGTGCAAAACTACATGAAACTCAGTACGCAGCACGTGGTTATTTCCACAGAAACTATCGCAGGCAAGAACAGTTAATTTCACAAGTGAAACACCGTAAGCTAAAGAGAAAATTTTGAGAGTAAAATATCCTAAATTTAAAGCTTGAGAATATTTTCAGTCCTCCAATTAGCCATTAGGTATGAATTATGTTGATGATGATGATGTGTTTTATGGGCACAAGGAAATCATTCGCTAAAGAGCGTCATGGTTCAAGGTTTTTTTTTTTGTTCGACAGGAGATGGAGTCAGAGTCAAAGACCCATCACGTAAGCATTTGATTGTAAAGAAAACACGGAAATGCCAAAAATAAGCTGACACTAATTGGAAATTAGCGGTTATGGGGTAGACCTCAAGATCAAAACCTGCACCTCCAAAACCGCCATTGGCAAAACACAATGGGGGGAGGTGGAGGTGTGGAACATACTCGTACGCTTTTTGAAAAGAGCGCACACGAAGTTTACCAATAACAATAACTGTCTGCTATAATAATTGCCTGGAAAGTTATTTGCAATAACTGGTTAACCTGGAAGTCCCACCTCCTCTACAAAGCGCGTGTGCTTGAAAGCTGTCGTTAGGCACGTCCATGACAGGGATGCTCTTTATCACGGCTTCTTGCTCCACCGCAAACAGCAGGCTTACACCGACAATTAAGTGCCTATAAGTTTGAAGAGAATGTGCGCTATAGAGTAACCGTGGTAAGTTGCGAGGAGAACACGCTTATGCAGTCTACAGAATTTTATTCCCAGAGAAATAGGACGAATTTAAGACTGATTTTTCAGTGTCATAATTTTTTATTGTTTTCATTCAGTTTTCCTTAATTAAGCTTTCGCACCATTCAGGTCAAAAACTAGAACATTTAAAAATTTAAAAATTTTAACAGCCAATCACAGGCACAGCAATTCTGTCTTTGGTCATTTCCTTCTCAACGGCTTATCCAATCCAGCAGATTCCTAAGAAACGCGGTTTGTCAAATTCCTCACACAACTTCCAAACATTATTTTTACCGACAATAAATTATGTCCATTAAAGCACACCACGAATGTCAAACCTGTCGTCATTATCCGTGATATGTCTGCCTCAGCAACGGTCTGCCCGCGTGACATTGGCGCGGGACGCATCTGTGAGAGTACGTGACCTTATAGGAGTGTTTGTGCTAGGAACACCCTGAACTCCCCTCTAAGAGCCAACGTTTCTTAACGCAGTAACCAATGAGAAGAACGAAATGAATTTCGACGAAAATCAAGCGTTCGGTTATAAAGCTAAAAGTTTCTCTATGAGAACAGCTATGACATTGTTCTAAATACCCGGCAAAACGCCTAAGTGCCACTCTTTATCACAACTGTTCAGGAGGGTCCTCCAAAGGAGGGGCTAGAAAGGAGCGTTTCCGCGTAATTGCTGCCCAGCAATGCGATTTCCGTCTCTGTGCACCTCAACAAACCACTGCGACAATTTTGGTACGGTGGGTCTCCGTAGGCTTTATATTTCTTCACATTGTAGCTAGCATGAGTTTGCAACTGACAAATTGGGAGCTTCGTGACTTCATGACGCATGCGATCATTTTGCAACACTGAGCGGAGCAGCGGAGAAGCAACGCGAGCGGCGTCCACTAGCCCTGCGTGTCGCTCCGTCCTAGTGTTCAAATTAGGTGTTGCATGTGAAAGCACCCACTGAAGACCGCAGAGACACATCGGCAGTTTCGCCCAATTTTTTCCCTCTCGTCTCATCATGTGCATCATGTGAAACGACGTCAAGATGCTGGCAACGACGTAGCTATGCTGTAGTAGTCTTGAGTGATGTTAGCGTTTAGGCGCTCATGTGAACCGGCTAAGGAGTCCTAAGGATATGTAATGCGCGTAATAATACACATATATATTTTTAATTTTCAAAAACCTACACTACTGCTGTTTATTTGGGGCCAGAGCTTTGCAAAATTTTTAAAATTGTGCTCTTGCGCTCGCACGTGGTAGAGACCACGAAGGGGGAGCAGGAAGACGCAATTTTAATGTAGCAGAATGGATAAAAGACATACAAGCATATCTTTCAGCCATCTTCCTTAGAGAAAGTTATAAACACTTCCCGGATTATAACTTGAAGACGCTTTGGCTCTTGCATAAATAAGCTATTTCTTTTCCTCGCTGGACAGCAACCTTCCGTGTCTTGTCGCAGTGGGATTGATCACAGCGCACCCTACACCTTAATCTAAGGTTTGGCGACCGCAGTTTTCAGGAGCTGCTTCTGATTTATATTGCAAGGCAAAAGTTTTCTAAAAATTACCTTTTTAACACAATTCTCAAGAAAAGGATAAAAATAATAAAAATAGTTGCCCCTTTCGAATCAATGCAAAAGCACGGATTTGTGATCTGTTGAAGACGACGATGAGCAGACATTGCCTCCGTACGAAGCGCTTGCGTTTCTCGAACATACAACCGGTGAGAGAAGATTTTGTCTGGCGTGAACCACCAAGTTTGTGCCACGTAGAAGACTACAATGAGCGCGCATTGGCTCGGGACGAAGCTCTCGTGCTTCTCAGACATAAAATCTGCAAGAGACGATTTTGCTAGGCTGCCAGCCTGCGGATTATTGCTACGTAAAAGATGACGACGAGCGGACAGTGCCTCGGGGTGGAGTGCTTGAGCTTCTAGGACGTACAGTCGGAAAGAGACGATTTTGCTTGGCTCTGAACATTCGCATTAGTGCGACGTTGTAAACAATGATGACAGGGCAGTGCCGAGAGACGAAGCGCTCGCGCCTTGTGGCGTACATTCAGCAAGAGATGATTTTGCTCGGGTCAGAACCACCGGAATAGTGCCACGTAGGAGACGATGATGAGCAGGCAGTGCCCCTTGACGAAGCGCTCGCTCAGACATACAGTTGCGCTTCTCGGACATACAGTCGGGATGAGACGATAGTGCTAAGCTTTGAACCTCTGGATTATGGCTTTCGAAATAGAAACCAGTGCTCACCCCAAGGAGCACAGCGAGGTTTCCAACGATAGCTTGTTTGCGAAATGATAAGCATTATAATAATAATAAGCAAGACAACGACGTTTGTGTTTCCGTGTATAGGTGGTTTAGAGAGGGTCCTGTTTCCACAGATCTTAGAAAGCAGAGCAGCGGATCTTTTCTGGTACAGAATTTACTAAAGTTTGGCCCGCCAAACTTTCGGGTGCTCTTGTCTCCAGCTGACACGCAGTGTCCCGAGCACGTCGATCCGCTGTAACCTCGGCTGCGTATAGGCCCATCTTTTTCGCAAAGCAGCTGATATTCATCGTAGCGCCAAGTGGTTTCGTCACTGTAGCAGCCACTGCTGCGGAATGCAACTAGGCAGGCTTATGACGATGATAGGCCTTTAATGTCATATTCTGAAGAATGCGTGAGCAACGTCATACAGACGCTGAAGATACAAGAAATGAAGCAGAATTGCTTTCAAGAATGGAAGCCTTAAAGCCATTAAATTTTGATTTATTCTTCTTAGAATTGTTACTTTATTTTTCTTAGAAACTAACTTTTCTGTGAAAGTTCTCCACATGTTTCTTCGGTATGTCGATATTTCTAAAGTTCCCGCTTTGGCAATAAAATAAAAGCTGATGGTGCGTTCTTCTAATGCAACGGCCAGCGACGCTAATCTGTTCGGGTAGCCGCCGCTTGAATCCTGTTAGCGGCCAATTCTCTTCATTTATTACATATCTTGACAAGGTGAGCTTTAGTACTGAGAAAGCGCAGCTTGATGGGCCAGTTGGGGCATGATCACGGAAAAACCAGCAGAAAGGACGACAAGCGGGAGCAGACAGGACGACGTGGGAGACACGACTGAATTTTACTCGATGGGCGTTGTCACAACAAAGCCGGGTGCATATTCAAGTAACAACGCCAACAAAACATAACAAAATAAACAAAAAAGACATTTGATAGGGCAAGTCTGCTATCTAGCACGTGACAAACTATGCGCCGTTCATGAAGTTGAATTTTTTCAAGCGGCACCGTACTGTCGCTGAAGCCTTCAGTGCCTACTTTCTTTATTTTAAATGCTTCCAGGATTCCTCGCCATATCTTTGTTTTTCCGTGGCTGATGATTCTGCCATAACTGAAGTGTAGTATCTAGCCTTGAAAATGGTTGTAATGTTTAGGTACATTGCTTTCAGCGAGGTGCGGTGCTGTCTTAAGCTATCGATAATACAGTCGCCAGTATATTCGATATAGACCTTTCCACATAACACGCGGATAGAGTATACAGCATTAGTAGTACAATCTTGGTCAAAAGTCTTAAGGCCACAGCGTTCAGTTGCAGAGAAATGAATGCTGCTAGATTGCTCTGTATAGCGCATCATTCAAAGAACAAGTAAAGCAGGAAGCTTGTCTACCATAAGAAGAGACCTTTTGCTAGCATTTAAAGGCCAATTGGTCTTTGATAGTGCCATAATAGCTCTGTTATGCGGCTGACGCGAAAAGCCTTTGGCCTTAAGGGGTATAGCTTTTGGTCGGCTATACCCCTTTCCACGAGTTTGGAACGTGTGAATGTGTTAGGCAACATATTTCTTTGTGCAAGGCAGCTATCTCCAGCAAACGTAGCTATCGTCGGAAAAGGTCAAAGCAAGTCTAAAACCTAAATAAATGTTACCTCATTAGTAAAGCTCAAGTCTGTGGAAGTGTCATTAGTACGTATAAAACATATGCGGCCTAGCCGACACTGTCATGGGAGGTTAGATTTAAAAGGATTGAAAAATCTTTCGCATACCTAAAAACCACTTCATCCCCAGCCTCAATTAGGTTGTCACGCAACAATTGTCAAAACTGAATAAAAATATGTGCGTCATGTGTTGTGCCGCATATTTTTATTCAGTTCGGCACTGAATGCGTCAGCGACAGCTCGGCCTGGTTTCCATTTCCATTTCATGAAAGGGACACAGTTTGTCAGGTGCTAGATAACAAACCTGCACTATCAAGTGTCTTTTTGCTGTGTGTTTTGTTGGCATTGTTGCTTACGTGCTTGTGCACCCGGCTGTGTTGTGATAACTTTCAGCAAGTAAAATTCAATCGTGTTTCCAGCGTCATGCTGTCTACTCCTTCTTGTGAATGCGTCCATTTCTGCTGGTTTTATGCTCGGGCGCGTTGTAGACGCCGGACGCCGGGTTTTTGCTGGAGGAAAGCTTTTATGCTATCGCATAACAGGTGGTGCGAAGTACCGACTTCATGCATGAAGTGGTCGAATGATTCCGGTAGAACGCTATGCAGACGGAGCAACACGGAAAACTAACCAGCAGTGTCCTAGCGTTGCCAACCAGACAGCACTAGGACAGTTAGCAACGCCCAGAAACCACAATTTTTCGACCTGGCTCTTTTGCGCGGCGCGCCCTTTTGAACGCACAAGTCATCACTCGAGAGGATCAGTGAGCTCTAAATGAGTTTGCGGAACCTCACAGGAGAAATTCTGCTGAGTTGATTTCCGCAACCGAAATTAGGGCCAAAAGAAAAAGTGTTCCTCTCGCTGTTCTGTGACGTTGGATTTGCGCTGAAGTGAGTTTCATGCTTTTAACTGGCAGGGAATGAGCTCTTCTTTCAGGAGGTGTCCATAATATCAGACCATGGTAGCACAGCTTTAAACACATGGAAAGAAGCATCAGGAACCACACCTTACAAGATGTCCTTAGACTGGTGATCTGATTTTGCCTCATTTTTAGCATACTTAACAAGATATTCAATCTTCAGCATTAAACTAGCTTTCTAAAGGCTTTCATTGAGCAACTGTGGCTATATGCAAATGCTGCAGCTGGGCACCGATACGAGTAGGTAATAAATGGCTCTCATTTATCAAAGCCATCAAGAAAAGGTACTGAAATTCAAGGCATTAATGTGTGGTATACTGCAGAGACAAGAAATGCAGAATTACACTTCAAGAAAGCTAATCGGCGCTAGGAAACTCGTTTTATGTTTTTTCGCGCAGCTCTCAAATTGTAAAACCTAAAGGAGTTGGACAGAATCCTAAGCGTTAGAAACTTTTAAATAACAATTCTGAAGTCGTTGCCCTGTGAAGGCAGTATAAACAACTCCAAGTTCCTTTAAGGCAACGTACCTAATCCTTTCGTCAATAAACATTAGGAGAATAAAGAGTGCAACCCATCGATACACCTGTATTGGTATTTTTTTTATATTGATATGACTTTCCTTGAAGGCGTACTTGGAGTAGAAACAGGCGCTGATAAGTAGGCTGGTAACCTTTGATAGGGACGTTTGGGCATACCAGAACATGTCCTCTCTACATAGACACACGATAGCAACGTACCGCAGCCAAAAACGAGAAACATACGGATGTCTTGGCAGACCTGAGTCTGCACTATAAGTTCGAGAGTGGGAAATTGCTGAGTTCTACAAGAATGACAAACAAATGTTGACTGAAAAAAGTCTGGAACATTTCATAACAAACAGCACATTTGAAAGGGACGCATGAAAGTCTACTCTTCAGGGAAGGACTCGAACATGGCATGTCTCACTGCAAATTGGGCAGATATGTGCATATTTTCTGCAGCCGATGTTGCATACAAGCATGCGCTCGGTGAGTTTAAGTCGGATAAATATTATCGGGAGCAGAGTCCCTGGGCAAGAGAGAGTGTAAAGTTGTTACGCGTACGCGAACGGCAGACTTAAACCTGTTGCTCTGTTTGTCTCTGCACACATAAAGAGCCGAAAAAGATAGTAGACAGACGATAAAAACATACGAAAACTGCTTGTGCACCTCCCATATTTGCGGAGTATTCTGAGGTGTGCATTTTACTAAGCTGAGTGGTTTATGCAGATGTTTTTTTCCCCCAGACCACTTTGCGCCATGACAACCAGAAGAATGTGACCTAACGGAGAATATTTTCAAGAGAATGCACATCTTGGCCCATGTGAAATATCCTCGCTGGCGCGTATGCTTGTGGATACGTTTACGCAAATTCAACTAAGAGAAAAGTTTTCCCAGGATCCTCGCGAGTGCTGATGAATTTCTGCGAAAACCTATGACTCGGCATTCTTTGTTTTCATCCAAATGAAATGTTTTTTTTTTCACCTGAATGTGTTAGGCAGGCTTCAAGAAAGGCAATTTGTTAGTTTTCCACAGTAAAAACACTACTGGCTGATTGTTTTTCTAACCTTGTGTAGAATTTTGTGCAAATTTGTGTCACACTTGATGAAAACGTTAACGTCGAAATGTCGCTCTTATCAAGTAAACACCATAGAGTTCATCGAAGTATTTATATTTCGAGGTACGCATTACGCTTCACAATACGAAAAATGAAATAATGTTACTACTGGTAGCTGATAGGTGCAGAAAAATGTGCTGCCTCTCTCACTGTTTCAGGACACATTATTTTCTGCCTTCGTTATATAGCATAAAAGGAGTTTTTCTGCGAGGTTAAGGGTGTGAAATGCACCTAAGATTGAAAAAAATAATAAATCTAAGCTGTAGCACACTTTAAATAAAAAACCTGCCAGTTCGATTTGTACAAAATTGTGTACATATGTGTCTTAGTGTTAAAGCCGAGATTTAAAAGGGTTATAATTCGTGATCAAACTTACCATTCCAAACCAGTTGAAGTATATATTTGTTGGTTTACCTTCCTCGTTTACAGAGTCACCATTACCCCTCGCACAATACATCCCTAAAGGCTTAGTAAAACCAGGCAAGAAATTGAAGGTACTCTCGCCCACACGGTGGCATCCTTTAGGTGGATCTATGCTTTCTAATTGTTCTTCTCCTGGAAAAAAAAACGAGAGAACCATTGGTCACTATAGAACCATAGAACCATTGGACATATTTTATAATTAAGGCCCCATGCTTGCTAAATAGGAGAATTTTCCTATTTGCAAAAGACACTCTATAAATTAAACTCCGATTGGAATGAGAAAACATATATTGTGAGTTACTAATTCCTTTTTCAAAAAACAAAGGTTCCATCAAAGTACAAAAATACAAGTCAATAAAAATACACGTTCACATGATTCGCACATTGTGACTGTTTTCTAAATACGGCGAAAATTATACGGGTTGGTATCGCTGAACATGGCGTAATACCTTCATTATTCTTGGTTTAGTTATTGGCCTCCCTCGGCATCTGTCGTTGACTTTTCCAATAGGGAACCTGTTGCACTTCGTGCACCGTGACAACCCGAAAGGTGTACGGCGGCATGGAAGGGAGTGCGCACGTTGGCTTACCACGTCCGCACACGTCACAGACACGTCACAGGCCTGGTAAAGCGGTTATTTGACCAGTGCGATGGGTGCCCTTATCGCTTGCTGAGCTTCCTCTCGAACGACACTGGCGGGTAAATCCACTTCACAAGCCCCGTGAAGTTTCTGCATTTGCTTGCGGACCACAGAACGAACGAGGAGGCGGAGAGAGCTCGTATGCGTCCCTGTGAGCTTGTTTTAGCTCAACACTTTGCAAGTTTACTTCAAGATGTGATTGGGGTTTATGAAATTATTTTGCCGATATTTATTGATGCTAATGAGGATAAATGTTTCATGTCTGGTGTAAAGTATAAAAATCAGGGGGACCCCTCACGTACCTAAGGATTCCATTGCACTACGGGTCCTATTGTGCGCACTATTTCATTTTGAAAGCTCACCATGCCTGTGCAAAGCGGAACCTACTTTCATACCGTCTGCCTCCTAAATTTAAACTTAGTGCGCATTTTGTTGTCAACTTCAATCGATCGCTATTCAGATATATCTCCTGGGTCCTCAGTCTAGTTTAATATTTATAATACGGTTGAGGAGTTCGCGCCACGATACGATGGGCACTGTAGCAGTTAAATACGCGACACTACTTCGGGGCAACGCCCATGCTCGAATCAGCAGATTTAGGTGTAATGAGAGCCAAATATAACTAGATTCGTCTTCATTATTCCCGGCTTTTCAATGGCAAAATATTTTAGTTATTGGGATGGAAAAATAACTAACAGAATTTAGTAAAATTATTATCCAATTTAGAAACAATTGGCATTTTCACACACACTCGAAATGACGTGCGGAGGGTATCCAGCTGCTTGCAAACGCTGAAGCTGGTACTGGAAGCTCTCTTGGACTTTGTGGTCACAAGTCTTTTTCAGGGCCGACTCAACACATTGGGAAATGATGCCTCGCTTGACCAACTTCGAATGGGCACTAGTGTAGGGAAGCAAAGCCTTTTTGGACCTGGGTTTGAAGGACCAGCACAAACGCTGTTTCTCAAAGTGCAGATCTAAATCCAGGAACTGAAGATGACCATCAAGCGGTAGCTCACTGGTAAACCGGAGCCCGAAAGATTCAGATGAAAATGCCGAGAGGATCTTTGAGGCCAAATCCTGAAGATTGCCGTCCCCCGGTGGGGTCAGGAAGACCAGGTAGTCATCGACGTACCTGCACACGCGGGTGACAGCCATCTTTCGCAGTTTGTCTTGAAGACGTCGGTCAATGGATGACAGAAAAATGTCGCTTAAGGCTGGAGCTATGCTCGAACCTATACAAATGCCTGCTTTTTGAATATGATAACTCTCATTGAAGTGGATGACGGAAGACTTTAGATAGAAATCTATAAGTTCCAAGAAGTTGCCAGTGTTGAGGCCAACTGAGTTCCGGAACTTCGTCTCTCCGTGAAGCTCCACGCATTCTCTGATGGCAGCGAACAGTCCTTCGTGCGTAATGGAATAATACATGTCCTCGATGTCGACGGAAAAAGCCGTCGTGGAAGTTGGTAGCCCTTTTCCCATCAGCTCAACGACTTCTTTGGAGCTTCTAACGAGGAACGGGTCATTGCCTAATAACACATTCAAATGTATCTGCAGGAAGTTCCCAAGCTTCCTCTGCCAGCAGTGCCTGTCCGACACGATTAGTCGAAAGGGGCAACCAATTTTATGCGTTTTTCCAGTGAAAAACACTTCAAGGGTTCCGGCATCCTCGTTTTTCACGGCCTTCATCAAAAGCTCCAACTTCAAATCCTTTAAAAGTCTCACGGCTTCTCGCTTTCTTTTCTTCGGATCGTGCTTGACTGGCGTGAAGTTCTTTGTAACGGCATCCATCGCCTTGCTCTGGAACAAGCCTTGCGGTAAGACTACAAAACCCCCTTCCTTGTCTGACTGGATGACCGTTAAGTCATTTTCTTTAAGAAAATTGACAACCTTCTTGACAGGTGGCTTAGAAGTTCTCCTGTTACTCGCATGGCGGTAGGCGCACTCCACACCCTCTCCGATGAGTCTCCTTTTCTTGTTCGGTCACTCTCTCGCCGATACCGTGGACTAACCCGAGAAGGCTTGGCCTGGAGCATGGTGGTTCGAAGCAGTACTTGGGGCCTTTGCCCAGGATGTTTTTTTGTTTTTGACGATGACCGATGTGGTTGTTTTTGTTTCCCGTTTTGTTTGCTTTCAAAAGGGGGAGTGCTTCGTCTCTTGGTTTTGGTGTCAGCACCTGCGCTTGTAAGCGGTTCGAGCTTCAGCGGTATCAGATGGCTACAGTGGTGTGGTTTTTGTTATGAATTTCCTTACTTTGCAGAACGCGTAATTCTCAAGTGTGCACTGTCGCTAAGCGTTCCTTTGCTTTTTGTTTTCATAGAAAGGGCCGGCCAGGTATAAAATTATCTTGTAAGCGGTTGGTTCTTGTGTGGTCTGTTTATCGCCTGGGCAGATTGTCACGTGCCATATTGATCAGATTTGAAGTGCGTGGGGGATCGCTATATATATTTGCCTTGTATTCCTTCCTTTAGTAAAGTTGCAAGTCTGCGTTAGTGTGTGTCTGCCTCCCTTTCGTCCGTGTTCTTGTTGCGCAGTTCGTCTTTTTTGCATTCATCACTTACTGTGGGAGTGCCCAGCTCTCAAGCGTACAAGGGTCCGGCACCTGATGGTAGCAGGTCTTTCACCAAGCAACCCTCCTTCATACATTGCCTGGACGCAGGGACCGTGCCATCGTTCTCTACTGGACTTCATCAAATCAGCTAACCTTTTTCCATTCATTTAGATCATTAATCACACCTTCACCCATCATTGATGCCCTGGGGCAAAAAATTTCGCTTTAAAAAAAAAAAGACTGATATTGAGGTTTCCTGCATCTTAATATTGACTTCAAGAAAATTGACACCTTAGAGCTCTACATTCTTGCAAGTAACACTAAAAATGCGCCAACAGCTAAGAGGGAGCCGAAACTGTGCTACTGAGCATTCTGAAATTTCGTGGTTTCAATAAGGTTTTGGAAATTATGGCTTATAGTTATGTGTGGAGAGATGGTTTCCAGGCCCTCAATAAAAACTACAGACAATGTTTACTACATTCGAATCGGAGCGAAAGCACGGATTTGTGCTACGTAGAAGACGACGGTGAGCAGGTAGTGCCGAGGAACGGAGCAGATGGAAGTTGACGAAGACGACGCTCTCCAATGCACAGCGCGAGAGTGTGGTGTTGCGCTCCCGCGTCTTTTTCCTTTTTATAAACTGCGTCCAGGTGAATACCCACCCGATTCTTGGGCGATCCACCAGTGTGGGTATGTGCCATCTTTTGATAGGCAAACAACAACAACGAGTGTGGTGCAGTTTAACACGAGGCGTGTTGGCTGCGGCGACAGCTTAGTGGTCTCGCTCAGTGGCCCTTAAAGGAGATCTGTTCGCGCAGCCGCGGTTTCGACTCCCGGTCATGGATATTGATTCTTTTTCATGGTTTGTCCTCTAACCCAGCTGAAGGTCAAAACTAGGCACCCGGCGATCGAAGCACGAATTCCCGTATTGAAGCTTGATTAAAAGAATAGATCACGATCTTTGGTGTTCTTTTGATGTTGGCGACTTGTGTGCTGAATAGCGGCTTACCAAAAAGCGATGACGCACAGAACAAAGAGGCTTTAGATGAATTGTGCTACCGCAGCGGTGGCTGAATGGTTGAGCATCCGCCACGCATGCGGGGGGTGCAGTGTTCGATCCCTAGTGCTGCCCGCTACCCACTGGTGATACAGTGGGTACAAGCTTTCACCTGGTCTGGTGCTCGGCGTATTTAGGGTGAAATGGGTCTTTGATCCCACCTCGAGTAATCGAAAGTAGGTTGTGCCATGGCGCTCTTTGCGCATAGATGCCCTTGCGCCATAAAAATCTATAATCATCATCATCAAGATGAATTGTGCGATTCTCGCTGCGGCCATTTCAAAAATGCACCTTCCTTCTCGGTTTGTACTGAGAGGTGCTCGTTTATATACTTATTCTCTCACGCATGTGTGTGAACACTTTTTAACGTGCGTGCTTGACATTTGTTCTCGTGGTTTTCTTGTTGTACTGCTGCAGTAATTTTTCAGTAGGCTTGTTTCTGTGTTTTGAATTTTTTTTTATTTGGAGACGGAATTTACGGAACATACTTTTCTTATTAGCATCAGGTTAAGCCACGCACAGTTTTTAAGATTTTCGGAATAATAATCAACTTCCTGTACGTCATTCTCTCAACTCAGGCTCATGCTATAAAGGTGGTTCTGAAATAATTGCATTAAATTAAGGAGTGTTTAATAACGAGGCGTTTTTAGCCACCCTTCGCCAGCGAAACCTATTTTTTACTTTGCCGCCGCGGTAGCTCAGTCGTTATAGCGCTCGGCTGCTGACTCAAAGACGCGGCCGCGGCGGTCGAATTTCGATGGAGGCGAAATTATTGAGGCCCGTGTACTGTGCGATATTAGTGAACGTTAAAGAACCCCAGGTGGTCGAAATTTCCGGAGCCCTCCACTACAGCGTTCCTCATAGCCTGACTCGCTTTAAGACGTACAGCCCTCATAAACTAAACATTTTTAGCTTCTTTTCACTGCCTGGTTATCAAGGTCATTTGAGGCACCTTAAGGTTGCGCGCATTTACTGCAAGTTGTACTTCAAAGGACAGAAACAAAATCTTCATAAATTGTAACTTTAGCATACCTCACGAAGTGTGCAGCGCCAGCAATGGGCAATAGTTGCAATTTTAAGCTTCAAAACGAGCTTATACTAACCATTAGGTTGCCGTTCGGAATCCTGTTCAGCATAAATAATGTAAGACACGATGTAAGGCCACGCAGGCTGGAGCAGTTAAGATATCATGAAAAATTGTGGAAGAAGAAATTGAGACAAAAATTGAGACGAAATTGAGTCAGCGCTATTTGCATTCATGTGGACCCTGTTCATAATAAATGACTTTTATATTCAATAATTTTGGTGTTTTAGTTGCCATTAACATATTCACAAGGCTGTCGTTCAACGTTTTTATCACCGGGAAGAGATATCTTTCGACAGCAAAAGCATAATACGCATTACCTTTTTGAGATTTAAATGAACGATACGCATACAGTCGCACTGTCATTTGACAATGTCAAGCACAAGATTATTCTAAACAGCTTACGGAACACGAACTCCGGTGAAAGATTTTACAGATACAACCACCACTTCTTCGCGAAACGCACGGTGAATCTCAACGTGGGGAACACCGAAGCGAAACTCGATAACATGGCGACAGGAGCTCAATAGGTGCAGTATTATCCCAAATGCTATTTAACATAGTTAGCCTGGGGCTCCCATAGAACCTTCACGCTATTAAGAGAATCAAGCATGCCCTCTACGCTGATGACATTACAGTATGGATAAACAGTGGCAAGAAAAGAGAAATACAACACCGACTGAAGGAAGATATACCACAGTATAAGCGTACGCAGAAGAAAGCGGTTCGACGTGGAGCCCGAACAATTAAGGACTCCTAATATCCAGGAAAGAGAGAAACGGCAACTCCATCATGGTCGGGCTTAACGGAACCATCATTCAGGAATTCTCACTGTCCAAAACCTTTGGGAAGACTGGTTCAAGGTGTAACAAAAATCAAGAGCGAATGAGATGCGTAGCAGAGAATACAGACGAATTTCGAAGAATGATCGGCAGAATCACCAGCAGGGGAACTGGCATGACAGAGGACACCTTGCTGCTATTGCAGGCATTCGTGGACAGCAGAGTTGTTGACGCGGTGCCGTGCGTTAGATTTAAAAAAAAGCAGACAAGGAGAAAATAAATGGGCTAATAAAAAAGGGATGTAAGAGAAACCTCGGCATTTCAATGTGCGCGTCAACAAGACGAGTACTTAAGCTGCGAATCCCTAACCCCCGCTCGAAGAAATGAATGATGGCACCTACCATTGGAGAATTGCCGCTTAGCCAACAGTAGAACTGGTAGAGTGGCATCAGATGCACTGAAAGCTCCATGTATAATCACAATTCCAGGTGACATGAAGACCATGATCAGATAAACCGCATCTTACAAGTGAAGCCCACATTAAGAAAAATGCATCAGAGAGGCAAATGACGAGAGGCCAGAGCTGAAGCGGCAGAAAACAGGAAAGAGCAGCAGAAACAAACTATACACATACGTGACAGGGCTTGTTGGAGGCATCATGACGATCGCAGTCAATCTCGGGTGGCAACCACACCAATAGCCCATCAGTCAGGCGCAGGCACTGAGCTGAAGCAGATGAGTCCGCCATTGCGTTCGTAGTAACCAAACAGGAAAGGGCGAACGTAATAACGGATTTGCAACAGGCATGCAGAAACTACATTAGGGGTAGGATAGGGCATGCGGCCGTTAAGTCCTGAAGCACGTCAAGGAAGCCGAACGCAAGCAAAACTTATATCGACACCAGCGCATGAGTCTGTAGAGAGTAATGAAGGCGCACAAGCTTCAGCCTGAGCACTCCTACCCCGGCACCCCAACACACGGACGAGCACAGCTACTCAAACATGCTGACCTAATAATCAGAAATCCTACAGCACTATAGGCTATGCAGAAGGGAATACGCGCCACAGGATAAAAAAGTAGACAGGCAACAGAAAACAACCTCCAGAAGAAGAAAAGCATATAGCTCAAGCCCAACAAGACTTCAAACAATTATCTAGACGATTATGAGCCACACTACACACCCTGTGTCATAGAGGCAGACCTATATCACATGATAAGGGCCTGCGATGACAACACAGAAATAGAAAAGATAAACAACTGACGCTTAAGCGGTGAGAGAAATTGCAGTCTAGCCCACACCTGAAACTTCAGCGAGAGCTGACCAAATGCGCTAGACAGCAAGCCAGTTCGAATGGACTACCGCAATAACGATACCGAACATCAATATTAGTTTGAATTCAAATATTTACTTATTCATGATCATTCCATTATTATATAATGAAGAGAGCATAGCTCTTGCGCTCTTTGCTTTAGAAGCGTCTTTGATGTGTGTCACAAGTAAGTTGTACTTAAACGTCGCCATGAATTTTATTCATGTCACTTTCAAACTTCTGTGTCAACTAAATTGGTAGGACTGACGGAGTGCGTCAATGAAGGAAAACATAACAGTTTTTTGCTTAGGCGGTATCAGGATTTCTCGATCACTGTACTTTGTTTCTTGAGCTATGGTCATGTACACCAAACTTTACTTTTTGCCGGGTGCTCTGGTATGCTTCCCATAGGAAAAGTATGCGAAACTCTTCCAGTACTTAAGTTAGCGGTTGCCGTCGAGGATGTCATGGCCGTTGGAAGAAACCATTGAGCTCAGACCTCCACTTTTCGTGGTTGTGAACAGCCAAGGCGAA
The DNA here is from genome assembly GCA_030143305.2 of Amblyomma americanum. Taxonomy (NCBI): domain Eukaryota; kingdom Metazoa; phylum Arthropoda; class Arachnida; order Ixodida; family Ixodidae; genus Amblyomma; species Amblyomma americanum. The sequence continues at coordinate 30,583 of JARKHS020007491.1, forward strand.
GAACTGAACTTCTTGCTTTTTTCGCCAAATACTGAAGTGAGGAATTCACCCTTCTGCGTCAAGGTTTTCGAGATTCCTGCCTTATCCTGTTGGAACGCTTTGTAGAAGGCGAGTCATAGAAGTATCCGCCCGTCGTATTCTTTTGACCAGACAACCTGTTCAGTCTGCAGTCACGAAGAAAAATTTGCGGGTTGCTGTCTTGCGGAAAAAAATTTCTTCGTGGTGAGGCCAGCCATAAAAGCTTAATTGAAAATTCATCCACTGTGGTTGACGGCACTTAAACACGCCAAAGGAAGAGAGGTGTGCCGTCGTCCTTCCCGTTTCTGTCTTCTGTCCTTGTGTTTCAGCGCTGTCAACCACAATGGATCACACCAACTAGCCCGAGAGCTTGTGCTAGACAGTTCATGCTCTATCTCTGGCAGCAATATAAGCTGACTGGTTAGCGACGCATCCCAGAAATTATTTTGTTCCGAGAATCTGATATCCTGGAAACTTTTGCCGATTATTGTACGCATTCACCAGACATCGGAGTGGTGAAAATCAGGGGTTCCTCATGAAATATATGAAGATCCGCCTTCCTCTTGAGGTATTTCTAAAACTTATTTGTCGCAGTCCACACTAGAAATGTCTGGAACGCAAGCTATTATAGTGCTGCGGTCGTCTTTTTTCTCTTGATTTGCTTTGTTGTCTATTGCAGAGCCGATGAGGTGCACCACACGCGTCGTCGCGGCATCGGATATATTTATCAGGATCACGGAATCACACGCGATCGACATTGGCTGTAGCATACGCACATTATCGGTCAGGTCTGGATGACGCTTAGAAATGCCAAACTGTCACCTTTGGGCGCGGACGAAGAACGCGTATATAACAAAGCGTTTGGACTTGCCGATTAAGCGTTGGCGTGTTTTGAGACCGTACGCGAGAAATGAGCCGAAAAATATTCTGACCTCGTAGAGGCAGTTGCAGTTTTTGCCCAAGTAGTCGATCGGTGGGGCAGTTTTGCAGGGAGAAATGTCAGCTCTTCCCTTCGAGGCTGCGGGAACCGTGAGTTGATATTGACAGGAATGCACCAGCAGGTGCGATAGACATCTTCGTGTGACAAAGACTAAGTGGGGACCGTGACATAGCTGTCCAGGTAAGAGTTGGTGGTGTGCGCTGGGTCGTCAAACTTTCTATGGAGGCGAATTTTCTGCTGAATCCCGATAACTTTGGATCCGTTGTAACAGCCCTCATAGCTTAATGAGCGGTCCCATCGACCGGCGCAATTCTTTTTGGTATTCGACTCAGCTGGCGCTGACTGGACCGACTTGTGAAGGTTTCTGGCGTGCTGGTTATCGTGCTTGCCTTCTATGTAGCAGTTTTTGAGCTTGATCAAGCTGTAGATATTTGCACTATTTCTGAGGGTCAGTGAAATCTCGTTACTACGGTTGTGCACAGAGCCGCCACCTGGGCATACGCTGGGTACGTGCGGAAGTCTGTGGCGTTCATGTACAGCTGCTACGAAGAACCCGCTCCTTGCCCAGATACGAACTTTTCGGCAAACACTGGTGTCGGTTGTCTTCGTAACGCGTAAATCGTGGGCACTGAGGATATCAAGGGGTCCCCAGGAGCTGGAGTTGTGCGCTCTCTTATTACGCTGACGAGTGGTTTCTGGTAGTCGCAGTTGTGGGGGCAAAGAAAGCAACTGTAGCAGGCTGGATGGCGAACCGAACACGATTTTGCTGAACACTGAATGCTCCACCCTATTTAAATGCGCGTGCCATCTCCTAATCAAAGTGATCGTCTTGGACGGTCTCAAACATTCGTTCCTATCATTCCGTAAGGTTCTGCCACGTTTTCCAGTTGAGGTCCAGGTACAAATGGATGTTGCCCGCGGGAGTAGTCGGATCGCCTAAGATGTATTCTATAGAGGCCACGGCCGTCTTCTCGTCGTTTAGATTGGTCCAAGAGTGGGGACCAAGACACAGGACGCTGATCACTCCTGTGTTTCGGCGCCAAAAAGAGAGTGAGAAAAATAGAGAAATAGAAACCGCTATCTAGCCTGTCCGCTCCTGGAAGCCAAGTTCTCAAAACTAGGCATGTTAGAGCTAGCTAGCGATGAGGTGGCGCTTCCGCTTTATTTTTTAACCAGTGGCCTGTTGTGCACATTCTTCTTCTGAGCAAATGCCAAATATCTCCTCAAATTTCTCCTTGTAACATCCACTGGCTCTAATGACATACCAGCACTGTTGGAACTTTGTAATGTAATTAATACACAGAAAATATTTTCGCCCACGCACCAAAAAACTTATCAATTTCTGCGGCATGAAATGTACATTTGAGTTTGGCAGATGAACCTATTAGACTTTCCTGTATTTCAGTGAGAGTGCAGCGCTTCTTAATTTGTCGTCTCTTAGTCCCTTTCCCATGCAGAAAAGAGCGAGCATCCAGTATTCTTCCACTATAACCCATTGGCCATTATTTCAAAATTAAGAGCCGCCATATGCGTGACGACTTGATCGACAGAGGCTTCGGATTTGTAGAACTGTTATTTCTATATTGTGCGTTAGCACTAAAAAAATAGTTCATTTACACTGTTTTCGTAAGCCGAAAAAAGAGGACGCAAATTAATAGTATATTTTCACGTTTCATTTCTCAGAAAAGAAACTTGTGGATTCTTCACAGTTCAGACACCTTTCCAAAAGGTTTCTGGAGCAGCTGCCTGAAATGTATAGATTGCTGCTGTTAACCCCAGCATTGCGCTATTTGTTGTCGAGCTCAAGATAATTCTACGACCTTTTAATGCCAAAATTGCATTCATACTCATGAAGGATACTCATGAAGAAGGCTTTTTCTGTGAAGTCTCAATCGAAGACATTTTCACAGAATAGAAATCTCTCAACCAATCACTATTCTATTTGCGCTTGCCACGATGGGCTGGTTGCTTACAATCACGTGACCAGGTTGCCACCTAGCATTGTGTGCGGGTTCTGATGACGTCAAGTTGTAGTGGCATCTCTCTCAACCAATCAGAGAGGCCCATCATGGCAGGCTGCGATGACTTCACAAAGTCACGTGATCTCTCTAGTCGTATCTGAGAATTCCGCGACAGAGAAGCCGAAAATCTTGTGGATGACAACCTCTATGCTATCGCATCAAAAAGCTACCAAAAGAGTAAGCTTTAATTCTGCTCCCTCAAAGTTTCTTTGCTTCAAACTCAAATTTGAGCAAGCTTTGATGCAATATAGAACACCACCCGTTGTTACATCTAGCTTTTATTTATTAAGACTCCATTAATCAGCGAAATGGATTGCTACTGCTTCTGTTTCTGCGAAATGGATTAGGACTACTTGCTTCGGCAAGAGGATGCTGCTGGCATCTTTGGTATCGGGCGCGCTGTGAATTGACAAGTTCACAGTAGGCAGTCGTAGGTTAGAGCACAAGTATCGGTGTGGTCGTGGGTTCGCTGCAGCATCAGTGCGTAGCGGCGGATACAGCACAAGACTGAGAGACCGTGGACGCGGTGTCCTCACCCTCGTAAGCTATCGAACGATTCTGGTGACCAGCACGGTTTTTCTTGGTAAGTGACTACGGAGGCATTCGCAGGACGAATTTGGCATGGTTTCTGGAGGTAAAATATTCGTGACTGCCGGATAAGTAGCAGTCCTTGAGCATCGTCAAGCTGTTACAGGGGCGCTATATCAGAAGTGCGGTGCTTGTGAGAGCGCTGGAATTGGGGGTCTTCGTGGCGCACAAACCCAGTGCTTTGCGGAACGCTGACGGTGCCCAGTGGCTAGGTTTCGCGTTCACCAAGTAGGCTTACACACGCGCCGGTCGAGGGCGGAGGGGGGGGGGGGGGGAGCTCTGCACAAAGGCCAGGTGAAGCAGGCTGAACGGCGATAAAACGCTAGTCGGCATGAGACTCATCTTTCCGTGATATTCAAACGCAGATGACATGGCGGCGTCGAATTCATCACTATGTACGCCTTCGAAAATTCCTTCAACTACTTTCCTTACGTTCTCGTACGTTTCGAAGATGAGGTCAAGGTACATATGGAGGTCGGCCTCGGGCGGGATCGGATCCAATGGGGTTTTGGGTACACATGGACTATAAGCATTATCTGTGTTGGTCCATGGTAGGAAGCGGGAGGGACGGGGTGGAGGCAAAACTGATCCCTGCCGGGTTCTAGCGCGAAAATAAATAATGCAGAACAAGGAGCGATATGACACCAACAGTAATGGCTTTGCAATTCTTGGAAGCAAACTAGTTGATACCGTTCGCGTTGGCGCTAGTTCGTGAGAATGCAGCACTTCGTCTTTATTTTATGAAAAGTGATGTGTTGCTTTCATGTCTATTGTATGTACATGCCAAATTTCACCTCAAATATATCTGTAAAACTCTTCCCCCCTGATTCACTGTATTCTCATGCTAGCGCCGTGCGTCTTCTTTTTCAAAAAATAACTGCGCCCTCTCGTCAGCAAAACCTATCTGTAGTTTCTTTGCCTAACGGTGCAGATAAGTTTGGCAAAACACCCTACTCGGTGTTCCTGTATTTCAATGAGAGTGATCTTGTTCTTCACGCTGTTATTCCTCCCTTGAAGGAAGGAGCGAGCATACAATTCTTGTCATCCATATATCGTTTCCCGTTATTTCAGTGATGATAGCCTTCACATGCGGGCCGAGTAGGAAATTTTAAGTTATGCGCTTTTGTAACCGTAGAAATGGCGTGAGCACTGGAGTAAGTTTAACTCACACGGCTCTCACAAGCCAAAAGGACAGGAGGAAAACAAACGCTAATTCTTCATGATCGGTTCATAAAACTAGCAAGCACAGGATTTTGCACCGTTTAGTGACCTTTTCAAAATGTCCTTCGGAGTTGCTTTTTCAAATGCATAAAATGTTGCTATCAGTACAAGCATTGCTCTGGTTAATGTCGAGAAAAACGTAACACCTGAGTTGAAAGCAACTTTGCAACATTTGCATGCACGAAATGCCGTGCAGATTTATGAAGGAAGTCAACCAGGATTTGTAAATGATCGCAACCGTACAGCAATTCTTGCGTTCAAAGTTTCCAGGAAGGCGAAGTCAGGCACTGAAGCACCCGTTTAATTTAAGTTTTTCTGCGTCGAAGATAAACTTTGGCCTATATAAAATATTTGCAAGGTTTAAACATAGAAAATAAAGCAGACGTGAGAAAGATTGTGTTTAGCCTGGCTTGCTCTTGGTTTTGCTTTTCGGAGTCGTCGCCACGTGTGATCACGGTGTTATTTCGTAGCATTAGTTTATGAAGACGGCGATGTGGAATACACAGCGCAAGTGTGTGTCGCAGTTTTACACGAGCTGCGATCGGCTGCGTCGAGAGCACACTGCTCTCGCGCAGTAGCCGGCGAAGCTGACCTGTCCTCGCCGCCACAGGTTCGAAGAACCCCCCCCCCCCCTAGTTGCGGCTATATTTATTTTATTTCTACATGGGCTGTTGCTATACTAGGTTTGGCCAAGGTTTCCTTCAAATTCAAGCTTGACACAAACTTGGTGAGCCGGTTAGATCTTGCGAAGTGGTGCTTTCGCACTAAAGAAGGTGGAGAAGATGCAACAGCGCTCAAGGCGGGACGAAGCAAACCAGACACACACTTGTGCTGACTCGGAATCAAAAAATTTGCAGCATATGAAGGCAACTTGGGGATTTTAAACGGCAAGAAAAAAGCACAACCGAATGGAATTATTCACCGTCATTCACATGCTTAGAAATGACACGTGACTTGGGGCACATTTTTCTCAATGCATATGGTTTGCTTATGGCATATCATGCAATTTCTTCATCTGTGGTTGCCAAGAACTAATTTTGGAGGCCGTGGTTCGGCTGCAGGAGGTGGGCGAGTGTTGTGATTGGAAACCTAACCAAGGACTTCACCGCAGGGTGACCAAGTGGGCAGACGACGAAGGCCAGCCTTTAGGAGAAGTAGCAAACTTGAAGGTTTATTTTACATTATTACAAAGGTATAGGAAATACGTGCGGACTTGTAAGAGAAAAGGAGACGTAAAGTCTAAATGTCAAGAAGCGCCGAAACCCGAAAGTTTGCGGTTCAAATACAGGTGGTTGTCCACAGGCGCCTAGCTAGGGAATCTAACTGCTTGACGAACTACCAACGGTGCGTTAGCAACTTCATATGCTCTACCCTCACCACACGTGGCCATACACACATGTGAGCACACAAACACGCAAGGAAAAATCTTAGCACCTTGGTGTCGCGAGCTGTTCTGTTTTCAGCAGGGGGCCGACCAGACCCAAAGGGTTGTCTACCTTCATGCGGCGAAGCCGGCGGTGAGAAACAGGGGATCTGACTGGTCCCACCAATGAATTCCTCAGGTCGAAATGTGTCCATTTCCACCCGCGGTTTATCCAGCCGCTTCAGAGCAAGTGGCCGGTGTCTTCCTCGCGGACACCGCTCAGGCGACTCATACCCTGACTCTATGTAGAGCACATTCTGTGCAAAGCGCCGCATTCCGCTTCACATTTGAGCTCAGGCTTGGAGAACTCCCATGCGCGGATCGAAGGCGGGAAAGAAGGAGAGGGTACTTCGCACGCGGCCATCCTCCGTGCCGTGCTCCGGACAGGCAGCCATTGGAATCTGAACCTGGCAATGTTTAACGCTAGAACATGTCCGGTGACGGTGGCGATGGTGAAAAACATTTATTCATAATTGTTTACAAAAGTGGGTGGGAGCTGGCCTTTAGGGCCAGTCCCTTGCGTATATCAGGAGGGGTCCCTAGCCCGTGACCCTTGTGGCTTCCGCGGCAGCTCGGGCCCTATCGATGAGAGCTCTTTGGCTCTCAGTTACAAATTAATAATTCAGCTATATTAAACACAGCACAGCCGCTTTCATCTCCCTGCTAAAGGGCCGAGCCATTGTGAGGTGCGTTGGCTCCTTCGCTTATATACCAACACGGTACTGTACCCGGCAGCGCTGCGTTAGTTTAATCTTGTTATTAACGGGGAGTGCCCACATTGTGGATGCGCGCTCTCGGACGCGTTCCACATAGTGTGTGCATGTCCTTTTAACCCTGCTTACTGCCTTTCTTCTCACACGAAAGAGCTGAGAGGCTGCCCTGCTCGGCTGCTCTACGTTATCTGGTGAGACTAGCCAATCAGTGCTGCTCGAGGAACTAACGGGCATTAATAGTAGATCATAGGGTTTAGTGAAGCTACGAGGACAGGTGAGGCGGTTGCACTACTAAAGGTCGGGCACATACTGTGCTATCGCGGATTAGCGGATAGACGAGAACTTGGTGTGGGATTCCTCATCAATCAGGCTATAGCTGGCAGTATAGAGGAGTTCTATAGTATTAATGAGAGTGTGTCAGCTATCGTAATTAAGCTCAATACGGGGAAGAAGCTGAAGGTGGCGCTGGCCTACGCGCCTACATCCAGGCATGAAGACCATATTGCGCGAACTATGCGGTATATCTGGCTAGCAACAGAGTGTGCACTTAAGTTCAGTTCGCGCGACGACAGCACTCTTGCTACAAAGCTTTGTCAGCGCCACACGCCTGCTCGCTGATGGCTCGCAGAAGAGCGAGCCATAAGGTAGATACAAAATGTGCTTGTCATAGGCCGCCGCGTTATACCGTTCTCCTACCACCGACGGCACTCGTCTGCTCGGCCGCCCCCGAGTTTCTTTAGTTTGAGCACAAGTTCGCTCAATAATAGAGTTCTTATCGAAGTACTTGTGCATCATTTTCGCACGTGACGTCTGGTGAAGGTGCGGGGTGTGCGACGCACATGCAGCGGAACCCGCAAGCACAAGCCTCACGCGATCTACGAATGTCGAGCCGGAAACCACGAGCGGAATAAGCTGCCGCCAGCAAGGTCGTCCACCCGAGTTTGGGCTTTTCCGCTGGCCAGGTCCGTCTAGACACAGGCGTCGAAGTTGTAACTCTCACTAGATACGTAGTCAGCGTAGACACAGAGAATGGGAATCATATAGACTGCTGGGAATCTAACGTCGCTGGTTTTGCAACACCCCCGGAAGCCACCGTCTTTTAGCGGACTGTGCGATGTCAGTGCACGTTAAAGAACCCCACGTGTTCTAAATTTCGAAGCTCTTCTCTATGGCGTCTCACATAGCCTGAGTCGGTTTGGTACGTTAAACCCCAATAAATCGAACCAAACCATCTTTTCAAGGAGCCCCGCTCGAGGCAACTATTGGCAGGCGCTTGTTCACTCCGACGACGCGGAAAAGACGTGTTCGTGACGCCCGATGGCCTCTACCAGTTTAACCGCATGTCCTTCGGTCTCTCGAATGCTGCGGCCACTTTCCAGCGCCTCGTGGACCGCGTTTTGAGCCATATGAAGTGGATGATGGCGTTGGTGTACCTAGACGACATAATTGTCTACGCGGCTACGTTTGACGAACACCAGCGCCGTCTCAGCCTTGTCCTGGAGGCCGTTTCCTCGACTGGGCTCCGCTTAAAACCTAAAAAAATGTTCCTTCGGTTTCGCGGAGGTGACATACATGGATCACGTTGAGAACAAGCATGGCATTCGGCCCGATCTGTCAAAGCTGCAGGCACTCACGGCTTACGAAGCTCCCACCACTCCCAAGGAGCTGAAAATTTTCCTTGGGTTCGCCTTCTACTTCCGTCGCTTCATTTCAAATTTTGCCACTCGAAGCGTTCCGCTGACCGCCCTGCTGAAGAAAATGGCACGTGGAGCTGGACAGCGGTCCAACCGCTCGGGTTCCTGAATGTCAAACATGCCCTTTTCGAACGACCTATGTTGACCCATTTCGATGAATCCGCCCCAACCATCCTCCACTCGGATTCCAGCCAAGATAGACTGGGCGTAGTCCTCCGGCAGGAAGAAGCGTCTGGCGACCAGAGGGTCCTTGCTTATGCCAGCCGACAGCTTTGTGACGTTGAGCGCAGCCGGCATTATTCGCAACTCGAGTGCTTCGTCGCCGTCTGGGCCATCGAGAAGTTCCGCCCCTACCTATACGGCCGACACTCTACCGTCGTCACGAACAATGACGCTCTAACTTGGCTGCAGTCCGCCAAGAAGCTTTTGCTCCGGTACCGCGGCCCTTATCGCGTCGTTTCCCGGCTCGGTCCCGTGACATACCATCTCGAAGATCTGCCCGAGCATCGTCCACGCGGTGTGCACCGCATTTTCCGGAGCATGTGTCTCACATGAAGCGTTACGTCTCCGGCGCCCGCAGTAACCCCCAGTTGGCTACCAGGCCCCGCTCGTCGGCTCCAATGCCGTCGGCAGCGCCAGCGCCGACTCCTGGCTCCATGCCTCCCTCGCAGCGTACAGCCCCATAACGGGGACCGCACAGTGTGCACGCATCGCAGGCCATTCCCGCACTCCCGACGTTCCTGACGTGTGCCTGCACTCGCACGAGGTCCGCTGCCCGGAGGCCAGCAGGCAGCAGAATCGCGACGGAGCCAACAGCCACTGCGCGGTCCAGCGCCCGACAGACACTAGCCCCTACCCGCCCCCCCCCCCCCCCACCTCCCCCGCCTCACGGTGCAAAGATGTAACGGAAAAAGAAGAGGCCGTGCTGCCGCAGGAGAGGCACGAGGACAAGGGAATGTAGGGGTCGGTTTAATCATGGTCAACGTAATGGATTTCATTTTAGACATGTTAAGCTCCATTTTCCACTTTCTCCTCCAATCAATAATCTTGATCGGATCAGTCTACAAGCAGTTAGAATCCATGTGGCTAGTAATCTTCTATATGTCACACAATCGTCTGCAAACAGTCCGGCTTTAGGGCATAGCTTGGTTCGTATCTTTTCTCTCAATAAAAACAATCTTGGCGCTAGCCCAATACCATGTGGCACACCAGATTCTACGCGGGCAATTGACGATCAATGCTGATGAACGTAAACTGACTGAGTGCGGGTTGTGAGGAAATTATCTACCCGTGTAATAAATTTGATTATTGTATTCAGTCTTGTACATTCGGCAGTCAGGTGCCGATGAGGAACTTTACCAAATGCCTTCCTGAAGTCTATAGATATCGCGTCTATCTCGGCCAAAGAGCTGATGGCATGATGAAGGTCGGAAGCAAACTCAGAAAGCTATGTTTCGCAAGATATACCGCGCGAATTGCCTTGCTGATTGGGAAAACAGCCTTCTTTTTAAGGTAATTTAAGATAGCTGATGAAGTAATATTTTCCAGAAGTTTTCAGCATGTGTTAGCTAATAATACAGGCCTATAGTTTGTTAGATTTGTTTATAGTTTATGTTATAGGTAATACCTGTAACTTATGCATTGTTTGCGGTAAAAAATAAGAGGCCATTAATTTCATTCGGCCCACTACACATGAAACGAGGTGCTCACCAAGTGTTCCAGCGACAAAGAAGACGAAGAGAAGTTGTGCGATGAGATCCATCTCGAAAAAGCCTCCACGAATCTGTGATTTTCCCTACACGTCCAGATGTTTTTAAAGGGTTGATAACAGATTTTGATAATCACGTCATCCATCTGATATGTTGTCCCAGCCCAAGCGCTTGCTTTGCTTTAAATTCTCGAAGCTCCCGGAAAGTGAACGACCTATTGCGTGCGTATGCCACCCGTGCGTCTTAATACGTGGGTATGCCAAGGTAGATTGATTGTTGTCGCTTTACTGTTCCCTCCCGAATTTAAAATGACATTTCTGAAGGCATTGACCGCTTCAAATTAAATTCCGACTTTCTGCTTAACAGTTGCAGCTGGTCAAATGAAGCAGCCGTGCTTATAAAGCGCTCATTATGGATACCATGCGCTTGTTTCTTTTTCTTACGCAGTAGTTTTGGAGATCGCATGCTATCAGATATTGCTTTATAATAATTCTAGCCAGAATTTTTCATGCGAAAAAGCATTCCTTTAATGCAAATCTTTGAAAAATGGCATTTCCTTGATCCTCCTAGGCGCCTTCCCTGCTTCTTGAAGGCATCGGGCTTGCATGATCTACTGATTTCACCAGCGCTTACTGGCTTCGCATACTGAATTCATTTTCCTGTTACTCCCTTTTCTTCTTTATCTTTATACCCCTAATTCCTTTATCCAAGTGTATGGCAGCAAACCGGCATCTTTATCCGGTTAACCTCACTGCCTTTCCTCCTCTTCCTCCCCTTATTGTGCAGGAAGGGTCAACCTTTGGTTGCGGCCACTACGAAAGTTTTTGTTTACTCAGTATCTTCAATGCAGCTTTGGGTGGCCAGTAGCACCACAGCCAAAAGAAAGTGAAGGATGTCGCCACTCGCTCAGTTGGCCGTGTTCCTGATGTCGCCTCAGAAGTGATAACTGCTCTCTTACTACGCTATTTTTTCATGTTCATTGATATACGGATACTTCAAAGTGATTTCGTTTGGCGGGAAATATGCAATCAAGCATAGCGATCGACGACGTTAGCGATTCTGATGGGTGTTTTGCCCATGATAGCCCGTGCCTCTCGTCTCGTCCTTAGGAAAAGTTGCGAAGGGTTCTGCTACCGGCTGCCCTGCCTAACAGCATGCTTTTTACCACACAGGTCTCAGCTCTGCTTTTTTTCCAGCGCTTGACGACGTCTAATTTCCATAGCTGACATCATTAAGACGCTTAAGAAGAGTTGGATGAAAATGATGGTTTCAGCTTTAAAAAGATATGCCGGCAGGAAAACCTAGGGCAGAACTTCTCCCTGGAAAGCCTAGTCTCTGGAAATCCTCGACGAAAACCACGAGTCTCCACCATGAAACCTAAGTGCAATTTAATCTGTATGCCGATGACTGCACTGTAGATCGTTTCCAGAAGGACGCGAATGTTTTACCATAATCTAAAAATCTCCTGTGGCAAACGTTTTTTTGCACAGAATAACATAACACAACCAAATTATAGAGCAACCATTTTAAGAGAAAAATAAGTTAGTAACCTAAATAATTCCACCCGCTGTGCTGCTGATCAGATCGTAGTAGTGGATGACAGCAAAATACGTACTTCCTGTACAGCTTCCTCTTGCCTAACATGAAATTCACATGTGAAGAAAATCTGCAAAAGCTAGTCGCCTGTGACGGGGGCATCCCATGGTTTAGGATAGTCTTCAAGCAACAGTAAACATTCTAGTACGTCATCTATACTTTTCATATCATTTAAAGTCTTTAAGTGTAGTCTCGGCGATATCTAGCGCAGCAAGCTAGTAAATACTCGCAAAAGAAAAAAAGAATAATGGAGGCGGGTCTACGATATAGTATTTGTGAAATGTAGAAATATCTTTACATTGTCAGCATTATCGCAGCGTACAATATGTCCAATTTTAGAAGATTTTGTTATGTTTATATCGTAATTCACAATACTTATGTAAACTCCCTAACACTGGTTTCAAGACAAAAAAAAACATGGAAATAATAGAGGGAAAAGAAGTAAACATAAGACAGAAACAAGGACACATATTAATCAGAAAAAAAATTCTCCAACCCTAGTCCATACAAAAACTTATTTGTGAGAACAGCAAAAATGGTAAGCATGTGCCAATATTCTATAATTTCGAATATTCAATCCAATAGTAAAATTGTCAGTATTCGATTCGACCCTAATTTTTAGTGTTAGAAAACTCAAAAGATTCGTCTAAAGTTAATAACGTTTCTGAAACGCCTGCTTCGTGCGGTTTTGGTTCTGCGCACCTCCTACGGGATGGCATCGCTACGCGCTCTCAACCAAAGTCCCCACTCAGCTCCGCGTCCCTGCCCTCCGGCGCATTAGTCGGAGATTATTATTTGCATGCTCTCGGCAACAGACACGATCAAGCGGAAGCGCGGCACCTAGATCTGTACCTACCAGGTGTCCACGGCTGAGCTGCCCGGCACAGTGGCGTTAATCAATAGAGATTTAGCATAGCCAACAACCTCCGCGCGCCGTCAGTGTGCGCGTGCTGATTGGTCCTACATTGCAAGCGTGCAAACAGAAAGCTGGGGCCTGGAGCCTTGTGGCCTCCTCAGGGTGATCTGCGCATGCGCAATGGCTCCCCCCAGAAGCGAGCCGCGATTGCGACCACGGATCGCGCTATGCTAAACTTCTCTAATCGAATTAACAGCGGCTCCCTTGACTTCCGGGGAACGACTCTGAGTTGACTGTAGGTGCCCAAGCCACTCTTTGCGTGAAATTCGCGAATGAAGTTCGACTGCTCGAGCACCAGGGGGAGCTAGAACCAGGCTCATGTGGTAAATCTGTCGAAACAATAGAACACCTCATACTAAGATGTGATGGTATCCATTCTGATGTAGATGCAGGCACAGTCACTCTTCCTGACGCCCTAGGCTTTAGAGTCGTGGACACGCATTGAGTACGTTTAGGGGAGGTTCATGTTATCATCATCACCATCATCACATCTCATCATCAACCTAAACCCACTGCAGGGCAAAGGCCTCTCCAATTTCTCTCCAAATATCCCTGTCTTTTGCCAGCTGCGGACAAAGTATCCTCGAAAACTTCTTAATCTCTTCCACCCACCTAAATTTCTGCCGTCCTCTGCTACGCTTGCTTTATTTTGGAATCTACTCCGTTACTTTTAAGGACCAGCGGTTATCATGCATTAGCATTACATGCCCTGCCCAAGGCCATTTCTTCGTCTTGATTTCCAATAGGATGTCATTAACCTGCGTTTGTTCCGTCACCAACTCTGCCCGCTTCCAGGCTTTTAATGTTACACCTATCATTTTTCTTTCCATATCTCGCTGCTTTGTCCTCAACTTAAGCTGAACTCTTTTCATTAGCTTCCATGTTTCTGTTCCGTAGGTGAGTACCGGTAAGATACAGCTGCTGTATGTTTTCCCCTTGAGGGATAATGGTAAACTTGCATTCATGATCTGAGAGAACCTGCCATATGCGTTCCACCCCATTCTTATCCTTCTAGTTATTTCCTTCTAATTATCCGGATTAGCGGCCACTACCTGCCCTGAGTAGACGTATTGCCTTGCCGCTTACAGCTAATGTGAACTACTGCTCCTTTGCGAGACTGTTGAAGATTATTTTCGTTTTCTTCATGTTAATTTCTAGACTCATTGTTCTGCTCTGCCTGTCTAACTTATTTATCATGCTTTCCAGCTCATCTCCAGAGTGACTTAGCAAGGAAATGTTATCAGTGAATCGAAGATTACCTAGGTATTCTCAATTGACTCTTATCTCCATCTGTTCCCAATCCAGCCCTCACAACACTTCCATTAAATAATCTGTGAATACCATTGGCGAGATCGTGTGTCCCTGCCTGACACCCTTCATCATGTAAAACGGGTACTGCAGTAACAAACAAGGACAACAGGACAACTTGTACAACTTGGAGAGCCGGACAACAAGAACAACTTGTTTGTTAGCGCAGAACCTGTTATACAAGATAAACATCCACCAACCTGCCACTGGGCACTCTTCCTTATTGGAATTTTATTGCTTGCATTATGGAGGACTACAGTAACTTTGCGGTCGTTGTAGATATCATCCGGTATTTTCACTGATTCTTCTAAACCTAGATTCCGGAATTCCTGCATGATTGCTGAGGTTTCCACTGAGTGAAATGCTTTCTCGTAATCAATGAAGACGTAATCATAAAATATATAGAAGTGGTTATATACAGCGCACTTCTCTATCGCCTGACTAATAGTGTGGATAAGGTCTATTGTCCAATACCCTGTACAAAAGCCTGGCTGGTCATTTGATTGATTGTGTTCATGTAGTTGTAGCTTAAATGCAATAGCTGCGCAAAGACGCAATTGAAATCGAAACTATAGCACTCGTGCGGTACCATAGATAGGTCACACACCCAGAAATATGTCGGCTCCGCATGTAGGTTGACACCCCCAACATATCCATGCCCATTGCTACAGGACGTTGACACAGATTCAATGTGTGTACTAAAGCGGCAGTTATACTCTCCGTATTTTTAGCGTGACGGCCTTGCGTGTTCAAACCTGATACGATTCTAAAATTGCCTAATGTGTTGTTCAACCTTTCCTTGTGTGCCACAGCTATTAAAGTTATTCGCTTCAAAATTGTTTTAAAAAAATTCTATCTGCTTCGAATTCACTTCGAACAGGAAAAAATAATATTCGTATATGCTTAAAAAATGGTTCTATGCTGGATATTCAAAATTGGCTCGAAGAATCTTTACACCTCAACCAAAAAAATCGGCCTAAGCTATGCTGTTTTGTTACATTATTTACATTAATAACTCATCCGCTGTAATCCTTAACTGTGCGTGGCAACTGCATTTCAGTGTGTTGCTTCTAGCGGAGTCAGGAACCAGAGTTGCAGCATGACTGGTTGTGATGGTGTCGGCTTAGGGAAATATTATTTTCTCTCACTGAGCAAACATTATTCGCCAATTGGTAAATTTTACCACAGCTCAGAAGACAAGTCCTTCTCCTGTAAGATCGAGCAAGGAGGTGATTAGGCTAATTGGTTGTACAAACTAATAGAATTACCGCACTGCCATTAAGAAAATATTCAAGAGAAAAAGCGAAGACCTCACGACAAGCGCGGGCTTAGAACTGTGGCTTATTAAAAAGACATTGACGATGGCCTAGTTCCGTTAGGCCAGGATATGCGTAGCGAAAGCGCGGCGACATCTAGTTCGGAAGAGCGAATATATGAAAAGCGCGCATTCACTACATGCGGCTTTATTCATGATAAAGTCTTGAGCCGTCGTGCCGGAGTGGTAGCGTCTCCGTCTCAAACGCCAAAGGGCGTGGTTCAAATCGCAGCCTCGGCGCACGGTTTTATTTTTTTATTCAGTGAGTGTGCGTGGGTTTCAGTGGCTGCCACCACCGACCACGTGGTCGGTCACGTGGTGCGGAGCAGCTGCGCAGCGCCGCGGCTGCTCACGTGCTTCCTCACGCGTCACGTGACCAGTCACGTGGTTGGTCACGTGGTGCGGTGGGACCACGGTGGGACAGCGAGCACGGCGAAACGGCGAATTCTTGGCCAGTGTAGCTTTCGCTACAAAAACGTGGTGTTTAATAAATTTTATGTGCAAGCTCAGGTCAATGCTCTCAGACAATTTTGGAGTAGGAGCTTGGTTACACATTTGTGCCGTGGGGAATTATTCATTATTTTCACGTTATCCGTTGTTAGCGTGAATAATCGATTGTTTACAAAGTTATTTTCGCCAGCTTCTAAAATAGCAAGTGCCTCTTTTATTGCTTTTCTTTTTTGCTTCGCGCTAGAACTACGTTTCTGGTTTCGTGACAGCAAGGTGCGCATTTCTGTCTTCCGCAATGGGTGGCAAGTTGGCCAGACTTCGTGATCTGGTAAAGGCTATGTGCATCATAGCACTGGAATCACTTCCTTCTTCTCGTACGACAATTTGAAACCTTCATTGTGTCCTTGTTCTGTTTTCGTTTGCAGTCATCATCATCATCATCATCAGCCTGACTACACCCACGGCAGGGCAACGGCCTTTCCCATGTCTCTCCAATTAACCCGGTCCTTTGCCAGCTGCGCCCACCCTATGCCTGCAAACTTCTTAATATCATCCGCCCACCTAACCTTCTGCCACCTCCTGCTACGCTTGCGTTCTCTTGGAATCCACTCTGTTACCCTTAAGGACAAGCGGTTGTCCTGCCTTCGCATCACATGTCCCTCCAAGCCCATTTCTTCATCGTTTCAGCGTGTAATGTTAACTGCTTACATATTGAACTGCTTCTTTTGTTTCGTTTACATCCGGTTCTATACATTTGCTTTAAATTTTTTAGGTATTGTACTATTACTGACTCTCTTCTTTCGAGATCGGACCGGGGATCTAAATAAACAAATCGCTGCTGGATGACGTTACGTCTGTGAGTATAACGGGCTGACTCTTGATGGGTGCTGACGGTGGCCAAATCCCTTCGACGCTGAAACACTCGAACCGATGTTCACTCGATTTGGAGGGTGACCACCGCATTGGATGTTGTGGACGTAGACAAAGAAGAAAAGTGAAAATTGACTTTTAAACTCAGGACAAAGGTAAAAACGAAACAAAGCGCCATAAACTTAAATGAAACACTCAGCAATTTTTCTATCGAAGCTAACAGCAGACAGCGGTAGTCCAGTGAACGATACGTTTTCTTCGCTGGCCCGCCTCGGTGTCTCAGTGGATAAGGCGCTTGTCTACTGAGCCGGAGAACCCGGGTTCGACCCGACCGCTTCGGCCGCGTTTCGATGGAGGCGAAATGCGAAAGGCCGCCCTTGTGCTGTGCGATGGTACTGCACGTTGAAGATCGCCAGGTGGTAAAAATTTCCGGAGACCTCCACCACCAGCACCTCTCTCTATCTTCTTTCACTCCTTCCTTTATCCCTTCCCTTCCGCCGCGGTTCGGTTGTCCGCCGAGATATTTGACAGTTACTACGGCATTTTCTTTTCTAAAAAAATAAATTGAAAATTGGTTGTTGAGGAAGAAAATGGCGCAGTACCTGTCTTACATCTAGGCGGACAATGAACCTCACCGTAAAGGAAGGAATAAAGTAGTGACTAACACAAGAAAGAAAAGCAGAAATGCCGTAGTGGAGGGCTCCGGAATAATTTCGACCACCTAGGGGTCTTTAATGTGCAGCGACTGCGCGCAGCACATAGGGTTCGAACCCGGGTACACCAGACCATTATCCGAGCACCTAACCACTGAGCCGCCACGGCGGGTACTCAAAAAAAAAAGGGAAAACCGACTCTTTGCTGAACGACGCATTAAACGAAGCCAATTCCTGATATACGATACACATATTATAATAATTTGTTTACTGCATATCGGCTGTCAGAAGGCGAAGGCAAGGTACCCTTAGCGAAAAAAGGCTGTGCTAATAATGCATTTCGAACTAATTTATTAATTTCATATTTATTTTGAATTTTTTGTCCTTATGCCTAAACTGCAATACGAATGCTTCCAAAGTATTCTAGGAGTAATATTTTGAGCATTCTTAGAAATGCATTAAAAAAACATTTTCTTTCCGCTTGGTACATTTATTGGGCTTTAAAAATGTACTTAAAATATACATTAAATACATTAAAAATATACAAAAAATCTGTAACAAATACATTACATATTACAATAAAACTACGCGATAAATATACAATAATTGCATTAAAACTATCAACTTCTGCTCGACTTAAAAAGGTGTACAATAAAAAAGGTGTACTATACTAAAAAAAAGTGTAGTATAGTCGGAGTCAGCGGATAATACTGATCAATGTTCTCAACATCAGAAGGAATGACTGAACTGGCTATAAGCATCAGGAGACAGACAATTCCAGAGAAAACGCGTTGTCATCAAGCAGTCTATGACAATGGAGGTCACGTGACGGGGCCTGAAAGGGAATGATGTCTCCACACAAGGAAAATCCGACGGAAAGTGACATCAGCAAACAGGAACTGTTCCAACAAGTGTGGTGCTTGGCTTGGCTTATATACATATACCCACCGAGAGGAGACACATTAGCTTGCCCAGTGAGGCGCTTTTTGCGCAAAGACTGTGGGCCCCCATATTGTCGCACAAGCGTCGGAGTTGTCGCGTTCGAATCTGCGGTCTATATAAAACCGAATTGTTAGTCATAACTTGCGTCAGGCATTGTTCAGGAGTCGAACTGTCAACCAACAAATACATGGGCGTCTATGGGAGCCGGTCGGCCTTGCCAGTCGGGGTTCTTTTTGCTTCCATGTTCGAACCAGGAGGTGCGCATTGCGTTGTTGCCGGTATAGTGCTCTCAGGGTGTTCGCACGTAATTTAAATAAGTGGTGATTGCCTTTCTGCTAGAAGTGGACATAGACGAATGGGCGACAGAAAGGGGCACGTTTTCACTGTTCCTCGAAACGTGATCTCGAGCACTAGGTTGTTCCACGGAAGCTTGAAGTGTGCTGCAATTATGCCGACGCGGACTAATCATTTGTTACAATTGGAGTATACTATCTACGAATAAATTTCGTATTTATGAAAGTACACTTTAAATGCATTGCCAACATGTCATTTCTCAAAACGCGATTTGGAGCACTAACTGTTTAACGGCAGCTTGAAGTGTGCTGCAAATACGTTTACACGGACAGCTCATTTGTTATAATTGAAGTATACTTTGAACAAATTAATGCCGTATTTGCGAAATTACGCTTTCAATAAATAGCCAACATGCAAAGGTCATTGTCCGAAACTCGATTTTAAGTACTAGATTGTTCTAGAGCAGCTAAAAGTGTGCTTCAAATATGAATAAAAGGACTGGCCGTTTTGTCAAAATTGGAATGCGGTTCATATTTACGAAAGTACGCTTTCAATGGATTGACCAGATGTTAAAACCACATACATAATTTTTGACGTGGTGGAAACGTGCTCGAAACATGCTTTAAGTGACGTATACTTCAGACGAATTTCATATTTACGAAAGTGCACTTTTCATATATTGACACGATGCTAGAGCCGCATTCTTATTTTTTCACGTGTTTGAAACGTGCTCGAGACATGCTTGAAGTGACGTATACTTCTAATGATTTAATTTCATATTTACATAAGTAGACTTTGAATACACTGACAATATGCTAAAACCGCATACACATTATTTCACCTCTTTGAAAAGTGCTGGAAACATGCTTTAAGTGACGTATTTATGGAGAATTTGAAGAATATATTTCGAATACCAAGCATAAAATTTCTGGATCCTATTTCTTGGAATATTTTACTGCATTCATGAATACAAATTATGTTTAAAATACAAGATAAATATCCCGAAGTATATTCCGAACGTATTGGCTTTCGCTAAGGGCAATCATCCCTGTTAATGTGCTCTGTCTATGCCTGAACACCACCTATTTGGAATCGTGCTACACCGGAGCCTGCGCGAAACTGCTCCTATAATATTCGGTCCGGAATGTGCTTCACCCATCCACCCCCGCTCTTTGTGCTGCTGTCGGAAACAGGCGGGTCGTGGCCGCGCGCTGGGACACGCTTGCGCGTTCACTCGCCTTCCAGTACGTATAAGGAAAACCTTTACTTTGTCGCAGGCAGATGCGCCAAGTGCCCGAAATGTTTGCTGTCAACATCTGGAAAACTGAAGACGTGAACTCTGTTTACACAGAAAATCGTAGCTAATTTCAGATTAAATCCCCATAGCGAATTACTGAGAACGAGCCTTCGTTTCAGAGGTTTTTTGACGCTGTAAAACTATAGGGACGTCACAAGGGCAGACTGTAATTTTTATTTTGATGTTAGCTCGATCTGTCGCTATGTGCTGCGTTTGCTGTGACATTCTGTCTGTTCGCGCTCTTTTTCATCGGTTGTTGTTGCGGGTTCGCGCCTCAAATGGATTGCCTTTCACTATAAACGCAACTTTTTTTTTCGTGCGATTTTCGTGCATACCTCGAGGGGTTTTCATCCTAGGATATATTTGACCAGAACAGGGAAGTTTCGCTCTGACGTTTGGAACTGCACAAACAATGCAGAAAATTCGTGGAATTATTTTAGTGGATCGCTCGGCAGAGCATTCCCACAGAGGCTCATTGCAATTTTGTAACACATTAATTTCCATATTTATTTGCTTTTCTTTTCTACTGAAGCTCTTTGTGCGTCATCACCGCAAGAAAAACAACGTGGAAAATCTGCAGACATCGTGCAGATGGCTCTCAGAATTATATGCGTGGAATAAACCATATGTCAAATAACCAAAAATTGACAAAAATTTCTGTTCGAAGACATTTACTTCCTTCGACACTGCAGAGTCGTTGATGATGGATGAAATTCTTAATTTTCAGGGCTGCCTATGGGAGTAGTTAATAATTGCTCAGCCTGAACAATGTATTCTCTACCCAGACGTGTCTGTGTTTTTGATTCTGTGCTAAATACGTGGGGAACAAATCCCATAAAAGCATTACTTGGACCTACAATGGTTTTCGCAAGCTCGAACCCACTGTCTCGATTTTTCCGCCCTATGGCTAGGACAACGGCGACATCACAAATCTCAATTCATTAAATAGGTATCTTGTTTAGCGCTTGAAACCGCTAGCGTCCATATGCGTGATCTTGGCGGAAGGAACCGCCGTCGCACACACGCCAACCCAGGCTTTTTCCTTATTTCTATATATAAGCACAAGTATAAGAGTGGGGCCGTCGTCTTGTTTCTAAAACATTTCTACGTAGGGTTCTTGTAGTTGAAAACTTTTCTTCGTTAAAAGAGTGTTTATTACACCCATTCCCGCTCTGCTTGTTTTGGCAAAAACAGCTGACAGCATATTACTTGGGCGAGTTCTATTGGCGCTGGTTGTACGTACAGCAAATAATCAATTCCAAGTGCCAAATTGTAGAAAAATGCATGTTTGAAGCGACACTAAACAGAGATTGATGAAATAAATTCATAGAGCAAATGTATGTAATTGGTCATTGACACACTACATTGATCAGGTCAAGTATTATCAACAGCAGATTGAAACCATTGTGCACTTTATTTGTGTGCTTTGTAGCAAACCATGGCGGTCATCTTTGGTGTTAAACAGGCTTTTCTACAAGCGCGGCTGCTTTGTGCCAGATCGCAGCTGTAGTTACCCTTGCCGCCTTTTGCACTGCCCGCCGTTTAGCGCTTTGTGAATTACATGTCCTGTGTTCGCTTGCGTAGAAGCCCCTTTTTCAGCTTTTTCTTTATGAGTGATAAGACCACGTTCTTAATTTACAGTGTTTTTAACTTCAGAAACCTCTTACAAATATTATCATAATCAGCCTTACTACACACACTGCAGGGCAAAGGCCTCCTCCATGTCTGAACATTAACCCTGACCTTTGCAGCTCTGGCCATCATTTCCCCAAAAACTTCATAATCTCATCAGTGCACCTAACCCTCTGCCACACCTTGCTACGCTTGCCTTCTGTTTGGAATGCACTCCGTTACCCTTAACGACCAGCGCTTATCTTACCTTCGTATTACATGCCCTGCCCAAGACCATTTCTTCCTCTTGATTTCGACTAGGCTGTCATTAACCAGCGTTTGTTCCCTTACCCACTCTGCCCGCTTCCGGTCTCTTAACGTTACACCTATCATTTTGCGTTTCTTAGCTGGCTGCGTTGTCCTTAAATTAAGGTGAACCCTCTTCACTAGCCTCCACGTTTCTGCCCCATTGGTGATTACCGGTAAAATACAGCTGTCGTATACTTTTCTCTTCAAACTGACACTGGCAACGTTTAACGCTGGATTAATATCCAGTGAAGCTAGCCTAGCAGGGCTCTCCGATGAACTAACGGGTGTTAAATTGAATGTCATAGGGCTTAGTGAGATTAGGAGGACAGATGAGGCGTATACAGTACTAAAGGGCGGGTACGTACTGTGCTATCGTTTATTAGGCGGCAGACGTAAACTAGGTATGGGATTTTTCAGCAATAAAGATGGGGCTGGCAACACGGAGGAGTTCTATAGTATTAAAAAGAGGATTGCAGCAATCGTAATTTTGTTTAGTAAGAAGTACAAGCTGAAGTTGCTGCATGTTTTCGGGCTTAGAACCTGTCATGATGAGCACATCGTAGTAAGCTTCTAAGAAGACGTGTGATCGGCGATTAACTAAGTAAAATCACAGTACGCACACTGTACTGATGTAGACGACTTCAATGCGAAGGTTGGCAAGAAGCAGGCCTGATACCACGTGATAGCCGACTACTACATAACTCCAGGAATAGCAGGGCGGAGTTCTTAGTAGAGTTCGCAGAGTGAAATAATTCACTGATTACGAATTCCTTTCACCGGCAACGAGAGAACAAGTAGCGGACATGGAAGGACCCTAACGGTGAGTCTAAGAATGAAATAGACTTCATACATACTAAGGGCTCAACCTGGCACTGGGCAGAATGCGCAGGCCCTCGGAAAGGTCGGTTGTAGCTATCACAGAATTCTGAGGTCTCGAATTAGCCGAAACTTGAAGAGGGAGAGGAACTAGTGAAGTGGAAGCCCATTAACGAGTGAGCGGTAAGTGGGAAGTAGACAAATTCAGGATATCGCTGCAGAAATTTTATGGTAAGGGGTCGTATTAGGTCACTGTGCAGATATATGAGGTCGGAACCTAAACATTATGTATGCAAAGAGGTCCTTAGACTCCATATGCGGAGAGAGGCCATCCCTAACCATCGTCTCCATAATCTTGCCCACACACGAGGTTAGTGAGATGGGCCTCAAGTAATCGGCATTCACCGTCTTGTCTGGCTTGGAGATAAAAATGGCCACGGAGGTCTTCTAGCCGGGATGGACTCCAGTAGTTGAGGTACTCCTGCATCTGGTTGATTTTCTCCAGCAGGTAGAGGTAGGCCGAGTAGGGGAGACTCGCCAAAAGTTTGACTGCTATACGATCCTGGCCCGGAGCTGTATCTCACCGCATTTTGGCTAAGGCCACCTTAATGTCGTGTAACTCAAAAAGGTAGTTGAGAGAAAACTGACCGTAAGCAATATTTTTAACTTTACCCAACGTTTCGGGACCACCTCGGTCCCCTCTTCAGGGGTGACTAAAGTTTGCCAGCAGCAGCAGCGGGTTGCTGCCTTCGCTCTCTCTTTATTAGCACGTGGCTCAGTCCACTAACGTACGCGGAGGGGAGCGTTCCTGGAGTCCTATTCATCACCGCCTTTGTGAGCCGGATGGGCCGTGACTACACATGTCGCCTCTTGAATAGGTTTGGTTCCCTGGCCAAGGCGTTCACCTCCCCGAAGGCTATCCCGTGGTCAGCGCACTCGCAGAGTTCGGCGAGGGGGTTGTATTCTGAATTCATTAGCCGGATGAAATTTTTGCGTTGCCTTAATCTTTGGTGGAGGTTTCTTGTTTCACCAATGTATGAAGCCGGGCACTCTGAGCATAGGATTTTGTAGACGACACGCGGTTGTTTTTCTCTCGGGACGCGGTCTTTCGGTTGTAGTAAGAAGCGGCTTATTGCCGAAACAGGTTCGTGAGCCACGTGGATTCCATGTTTTACGAGAATGCGTGTGAGTGCCTCACTGGTTCCCCTCAAATACGAAAGCACAACGCGCGCGCGTTTCGTTGTTCCATACGTGAGGTGAACCAGCGAGGCACTCGCACGTACTCTCGGAAAACATGAAGTCCACGTGGCTCACAAACCTTTTTCGACAATAAGCAGCTTCTCACCACGACCGAAAAACCACGTCCCCAGAGAAAAACAACCGGGTGTCGTCTACAAAATTCAATGTTCAGAGTGCTCGTGTTCATACATCGGGAAAACAAAAAAACCTCCACCAAAGAATAAGGCAGCACAAAACTGACATCCGGCTAATTAATTCAGAATCCAACCCCCTCGCCAAACACTGCGAGTCCGCTGACCACGGGATAGCCTTCGAGGAGGTGAGCGTCTTGGCCGGGGAACTAAACCTGTTCAAGAGGCGACATGTGGATCATGGCACATCCGGCTCACAAAGGAGGCGATGAATAGGACACCAGGAACGCTCCCCTCCGCGTATGTTAGTGGACTGCGCCACGTGCTAACAAAGGGACAGCGAAGCCAGCAACTCGCTGCCGCTGCTGGCACTCTTTATTCGCCCCTGACGACGGGACCGAGTTCGTCCCGAGAAGTTGGGTAAAGTTAAAAATGTTGGTTGGCGTCAGTTTTCGCTCAACTATCTCAATAACCTAACAGGACGAACTTGCGTCGAAGGTGTTTTCGTTCAAACTCAAAAAGGACATCAATGACTGGATTCGGCTTGCCCGCGGCTTGCTCGGGCCCAACCGAGTCATCTCTGCGATAGAGATACCTTCACACAGGGTGTCCGCAAGTTGAGCCAATAGGCTGCCGGCGTTTATTCTGTGTCGGATCAGAATGAACGCCGTTGGCCTATTGCTGAAATGCCTCGTTTCTGCCAAAATGTTTTACATGGAAACGCTAGCAGCAGCCGTATTTAAACGCAAATCGCGCACATGTACTGTGCGATGTCCGTGCAGGTTTCAGGACAGAAGGTGGTAGAAATTAATCCGGAGGCGAGAGATTCTTCGATTTTCATTTATGAGCCACTTGTGGTAAGTCTGGAGGAATTCTTCTCCAATTTGGATCTGCACCTGGCTTCATAGACAACAAAAACAACAAAATAACAAGGCGTGATCGGGGGCGGCGACCAGTGGCCAGCGAAGCTGATTCTTCGCGCCGCCCGGTATCTGAGAGGTTTCAGATAGGTATTTGCTTTTTCAAGATTGCTAGGGAAGTAGTGCTTTCGCACTAAACATTGTCTCCTCCGCGCACCTATTCAGCTCTTGTAAATACATTATTACTAACTATCCTCAGTTAAATTCGCATAAGAGCAACTGCTCCCAATAGCAGGCCCTTAATGAAACAACGGAACATAATTTTCGCTGTAATAGTTTACCAACAATGTTGTAGCGAGATTAGAAACATTTTTCTGTTTCTACAAAAACGCATTCCTGGCCATTAAAAGTCGTGTAAAACACGATACCAGAGTACAAGCCAAAAATTGCGCGAGAAGAAAACCTGAAGGCAATTGATTTTATTTGGGAGGTACTTTTTGTGCTTACACACGGCACAGAACATCTTTTAAGGTAAACAGGGCGTTTGCGTGACTTAAGAAGTGTCAGGTCGAGTTGCCGCACCATATTCATGTTTAGCTGCCGATCTCACGTAAGGCCTTGAAATACGTTGAGCTACCGCTTTATGGTTTGGCAGAATCTGGTCGAAAGCAAGGGGTAGGCTGACTCGCCAGATCTTCTTCAGAAACGGCACTTACCCTCTATGCCTGGGCATGGGTCGTTCCGCGCCAAACGTACCAGTGTTTTCGCTCGATGCTTCCCGTTGTCTTCCAAATGTGGCTTTTTGTGGCGCTTTCAAAATAATAATTACGGAAAGATTTTTTTAAAATGAAATGTCACTTATTTGAAGCGCCTTTAATTTACCAGCGGAGTGTAAATTTTTTTCTAAGCAAAGGTGCACAAAAAATTTTTTTTTCTGCGTTCAAAATTTTTCTTCAACAGTGAAGAAACATTCGAAATATGCTACTTAGTGGAAGTATATAAAGAACTCAAAATACACAAAATTTTTCTGATCGCAGTTTATTCATGACTGCTTGTGCTTTAGTGTAATTCAGGAATAAAGTGCGATCATAAATTTTTGTGTACTTGGAGTTCTTTACTTTCTTCTACTGAGCATTTTATTGTAACAGCTGTTCTCCAAAACTCAGGCTACCTTTGGAAGCAATTAAAACTCTCTATCAGTTTTGTGGAGCATGAAACATATAAAAAAAATACCTGAACTCGAAAAGAAGAGGATAAGCTAAAGAAAAAGTTGCAAACTTTGTAAAGCAGTGACATTTGCCGCGTATTCAGCCTTAATATTGTATCGAGGGTGCCCGAAGTAAAAATACATTACATTGCTTAATGCATAGCTATTACGATTGCAATTTCACTGAGCAACATTTATCGGAACTTTTTTCGTTTAGTGCAGAAGAAAAATTCGAAGCTCAACATAACCATAGCCGGTCAATTTTCCCGTAAAGCCGCTTCACTTCACAACAAGGCAGCTGTACTGCTCAAAATCCTAGTCTGCCTTGCACTCATAGCTTTAGGCCTTCATGCTCCGAAGACCTCATCGTAGCCGGTGCTAGCGCTACTCCTGTGCTGTGCATACACGAGCAATGGCGCGAGTGGTATGGATTCAGGGATCTGGCGCATAGCTTTAGGAGCGAGTCCAGCAACCGCTACGCTCGGTCTTCTCGTTTTCCCTATACGACTTTTTTTGTCACCTAAAACACGTAATGCCCCAACAAACATTGCTCAGGGCAATATGAATCATAGTAGTTATGCAGTGAGCCGGATTTTTTTCCTACTTACACTTCCTGAGTTTGGAATTTAGCTTGATAAGCGGCAAATCCAGTTGTCGTGTAACTTGCGAGTCTTTTTCCATTCAGGTGTTCTGTGCTATTCATATTAAAGCATTTTCGCCAAGTTGCTAGCAGAACATTCGTTTGACTCTACGTCACGCGGACCCGCGGAGGTGGGG